>VUQH01057446.1:4809-23436 GCA_015106775.1 Etroplus canarensis
ACCTAAAAGTACTTCATAAAACATATTTAATAACAAAGACAAGTATCCTCACTCTAAATGATAACATCTGCATTTACAGAGATGTATTAAGAACATCACTAATATGTTTGTCCAGCTAACATCAGGTTGCATCTCTCCGTCTCCGCTGACCGTCTTCTACAGGTCTGTCTGCCAGCTGTTGTAGACAGACGGACACATGTACTGTTTCAGCAGCAGGTTCACTCTTTCCGTGTCTGCTCCCACAGCACTGTGGACAAAAATGATGTAGCTGTCATTATGCAGATAAAAGGACAAAAAGCCAGCACTGAAGACAGGCCAAATTCTCAAATGGTATTTACCCTCACCTGCAAGAGCCGTTCAGTTAAACTGCTTTATAGCAGTGGTAAACCTTAAGTGTCCCGAGTTTTATATTATTATTGTTTCACAGTCTGTTTGAGGATGTTTCAAGAGGAACACCACTTCCTCCAAGTCAAGTGATACACACCACTCTGCTAAGGGCATCTTTAACAATAATGCTGCTTTCATTTGTTCATTATCTTCAGTCGTTCAAGAAAAAAAACTCCAAGAACTCCAAGAAAAAAAACCTCTATTCAAGATAAGCTTTTAATGTGAAAAACCTCCAGATAGTGTGGTAATTTACTCTAAACTTGCAACAGCTAACAAAAGCTTTATTCAATCAGACCCAGCTGTATATATTTATAGTTTTAGTTTAAAGTTAAAGAAATTCTGGAGATATTTCAAATTAAAAGCACACCAGGAAAATAAGTGTTATGGACAATTTCAAGGGTGAAAAAAAAGAAAATTCAACAGCATGAACCTGCTGTTGAAGTTAGTGCTGTAGAGAATTTGTCATTGTGCTGAATTCAGCATGCCGATGACGGGGAACTGTTCCTGTTTGTGCTGCTGCTTGCTCATCCGTTCCACGCTTACTCCAATTATTTCCGATTATTCTTAAAAAGCTGGCAAAAATAAGTCAGTTTGACACAACGGAGCGTAAACAGCAAAACATTAGTTAGAGGGGATGTTGGGCTTCAAGTCTGAGGCTCTTCAACAGAAAGAAAATTGCACTACATGGACAAAAGTATTGGATGAGACTGGGTTTGGCGAATGGAAGGGGAGCATTACCTGCCTGACTGCTTTGCTTCATCTGAGAAGTTCGGTGGAGTAGGGATAATGCTATATGGTTGTTATTCTGGAACTGGCTTGGGCCCCTTAGTTCCAGTGAAGGGAAATTTTAATGCTTCAGCTTATTAAGGCATTTTGGACAACTGTATGCTTCCAGCTTTGTGTCATATCATTAAATGTTGTCTTCTCTTCCCCCTCACCTACCAGATGGTCGAGGCAGATGGCGGCCCCTCCCCGAGCCTGGCTCTACTGGAGGTCTCTTCCTGTTAAAAGGGAGTTCTTCCTTCCCACAGTCGCCAAGTGCTTGCTCGTAGGAGACGGTCTGATTGTTGGGGTTTTCTGTCTACTGTTGCTGTAGGGTTTTTACCATACAGTGTAAAGCACCTTAAGGCAACATTTGTTATGAACTTGGACTTTATAAATAAAACTGAAATAAATTGAACTTTATGGGAACAGTGTGGGGAAGGCCCTTTTCTGTTGCAGAATGACACCAGTGCACCAGTGGTTGCATGAGTTTAACTGACCGGCGCAAAGCCCTGACATCAACCCCATTCAACACCTTTGGGATGAACTAGGATGGCTATAATGAGACAGACTCTCTCATCCAAACAACAGTATCTGATCGCACAAATGCTTTTCTGGATGAATGGACAAAAATTCCCAGAGACACACTCCAGAATTTAGTAGAAAACCTTCCTAGAAGAGTGCAAAGGGGGAACCAGCTCCATATTAATGCCTATGTGGGTGACCAAATACTTTTGTCCTCCCTGCATCTCTATATTTTAAGAACAGCAAGGAATAGTGTGTATTGGAAGAGGTAACAGTAGATTGATGAATGAAAAAGGTCCAGCTGTTCTATCACTAATCTTACAACATGTGTCTGTGGTGTCTCGCACCTCTTCTTGACGCCCTGCATGCGGCGCAGAAGAGCGCAGATCGAGCTGTGTTTGGCTTTAGAGCGCAGAAACTCCGAGTATCTGTTGGAGAACTCGATGTCTCCCAGCTGCCTCCGGCGGTCCAGACCTGAAGACATCAGCTGCCTGAAACACGATCACATCAAGTCACATCTCAGTCAGCGCTTCTCAAAATATGGGCCGAACAACAGCAGAAAAGCAATGCATTGAACTTTGCACGCACTTATTTCCAAACTTACTGGACATTCATTTTTTTTTAATGCAGTGTGTGCGGTTGCTTGTTAGATCCGCCTGCTAAAAACACTAATTTCACTTCTCCATCGAAACTGGCCCTCACTGATGGAAAAGAGGTGAAATTGAACCAAAAGAGCCAGATCGTGTCCATCACCTAAACAATGAGCTGAAACCCACAAAATATTGCTCCACAACGTAGAGTAGCAGCAGGTTTAGATCATATTTCAAACTCACCTGAGTCTGGCCTCATGCAGAGCATCTGCAGACAGAGACCATGGTGTGTTCAGGGGTCTGATCTGAGTCAGGAAGTCTTCCACTTCATCTTGATCCCTGAGGTCACGCGACAAGGAATCAGGAATCACAAATCTTCACGTAGGTTGTAATTTAAGAATTTGAAATCTTAGCAGAATCTGTGAGATTTGCTTATGGGATGTTACCTGGCAGGAAGTGATGTGGAGAGGTGGAAGAGGGAAAACAGCAGGAACACTTGAGCGAAACTGATGGATGGCATCATGGAGATGACGGCGATGATTTCCTGAGAAGAAAAATTGATTTTTCAAACCTTCTCCAGTACACTTTTGATTAGATCTGTTGGACTTGGTTTCAGAATCAGAATCCTTTATTAATCCCAGGGGGGGAAATTGCTTACAGTACAGATGCTGTTGTTGAATTGGAGCACGTCTCTCTCAGAGTGCAGACCACCTTGTGGTTCCTAAAGTTTTTAAGAGTAGACTGGGAGGCGGAGCCTTCAGCTATCAGGCGCCTCTCCTGTGGAACCAGCTCCCACTTTGTATTCAGGAGACAGACACCCTCTCTACATTTAAGATGATGTTGGATTCCATAAACTGGAATCCAACATCATTGTTGGACCTCCTGAGCAAATCAGCTTTAGCACTGAAATTTTACATGATATCTCTCATTAATTTTTTTTGGTCCCTAAACTCTCTCTCCAAAGCCTGTGGCCTACATTTAGGTCTATGTTCAAACGTCATCATCTAAGTATTAGTTCATAAATCCAATTTAAATACATACGGTTGTGGATATCAGTATATTAAGTCTAACGTTCAAATTAAATTCATATACAGTTTTGTTTATATAGCACCAATTCACAACAAAAGTTGCCTCAGGGCACTTTAGACTGTAAGGTAAAGACCCCGCAGTGTATTAGAGAGAAAACCCCAACAATCAGACCATCCCCTATGAGTAGCACTTGGCAACTGTGGGAAGGAAGAGCTTCCTTTTGACAGGAAGAGACCTCCAGTAGAACTAGGCTCAGGGAGGGGCAGCCATACTTAAATATACATTGGTCGAGGCAGATGGCTACCCTTCCCTGAGTCTGGTTCTGCTGGAGGTCTCTTCCTGTCAAAAGGAAGTTCTTCCTTCCCACTGTCACCAACTGCTAGCTCGTAGGGGATGGTCTGATTGTTGGGGTTTTCGCTCTAATACTGTAGGGTCTTTACCTTACAGTGTAAAGCACCTTGAGGCAGTTTTTATTGTGAATTGCTGCTATATAAATTGAACTGAACCAAATTGAATTGATTTTTTTTTTTTTGTTGTTTTATTCCTTCTCTCCTTGTTTTGTTATATATAATGTTATTTATTGTTCTATTACCGCTTGTTGTATGTATGTTTGTCTGGACCTCTTTCAAAAAAGGAGACATTACTTTTCATTGGGTTTTGTCCAGATGCAAGAAATTTCGACAGAAATATAGCGTAAACATGTGGTCTCACTACTAACTTCAGTGACGTTTTCTCAGCTTTTTTCTTTTTAGTGTATAACTCATATTCATCCATCTTCTTACACAATTCTTACAGAATAAAAGAGAGGCTAATTTACACAATTTTTCCAAAATGTTGCTTCTGTTTTTTCTTACTGGACCAAGTAAGCACAAAAAATACTAAAATATTGAGCTGTAACGTCCTCGCTAGTCTTGCTTTCCCCTACTGTACCTACGTTTTTAACCTTATGTGACTCAGGGTGCTGCACTCATGGTGTCTGAAGGAGAGATGCCACAGGTCCTTCCTTCCTGCTGCAGTCAGATAGTGTAACCAGCACTGCTCTCAGCACACCTCAATACATGTAAATATGTATTTTTTTACATAACCATATGGTCGGTTTTTCTCACTAATATTAATTTGTTCTGTTTTCTATTGTTGTTTTTGTTGTTTTCTTTATGGTGTGATTTCTCTTTTCATACTGCTGTGGTGTCCCCCACTGTGGGACCACTAAAGGACTATCTTATGCACCTTTTACATATCAGTAGGAACAAACGCACACAAGACATTTGAGTCCTTCACTAAAATTAGTGGAAAGTGCAGATGTGCCTTCAAGCCTTACCCCAGCAGTCTGAACAGGTGGAAGAACATTCATGTGGCTGTAACGGTCCACATACTGACCTCGCCTAATTCAGTCCCAGTGCATTATCACAAGACAACGAAATTACAAAGGAAACTGATCAAAACCAGCGACTCCTGCTTCTTCAAAGAAAACCCAACTAAAATTATATTATACTTACATTCAGCCAGTTATAACAGTCACAGATCTCCGGGAGGTGATGGAAGCCTAAATGAAACCATGTTTGTCCCGATGAAACAAAGCAATGCTAAAATGAACAAACTCACCTGCTCAGATGCTGCTCAGATCAGACCTGCAGACTGGATGCCAGGGTCCACGCTGCCTCCTTTTGTATCCCCTCGGGTATCGACCACTGCCAGACTTCACTCCGGCTTTATTGGTCTGATTATTTATTGTGTCAACAGGTTGAGTTTGGAGTCCGATTTTCCAGCTACTGAGTTGGCTTGCTGACATCCTGAAATCTTAACGATATGGGAGTGGACTTCCCTAATGAGCTTTAATCACCTGTGAGAGCTGCGTGCTGTTTGCTCACATGAAATCAGCCACACATCACTGCTGAGTATTGATCCACAAACACGCGCACATTTCCGTCTTTATTATTGCAATTTGTGCTTCTGTTTGCTTCAGAGCCGGCTAGTATCGCCTCAGAAACAATGAACAAACATTCTTGTTGTTAGAAAGCGCTGACATCACACACAGGCCTCTGTTCCGTGATGCCTCTGTAAGTCGGTGCTCCTGGGTTTTCTTTACTTTAACAAAAGCTGAATGGGAGGTAGAAACCACAAAGACCCCCTCTCTACTTTCAGATTAGGATTAAAGCATTCCTTTTTCACAAAGCTTATATTTAAGGTTGAATCAGGTGCTGTTATAAGCCCTGGCTGCTGGGGGACCTCCCATGAGGTCCTGAGCAGCTCTTCTCTTCTACCGTCTGTTTCACTCCATATGCCACTAATGCCAATGATTTTGTGTCTTCTCTCTCCCATAGCTCGTGCTCTGTCCTGTTTTCTGCTTGTCATCTCACTATGTTCCTTGCTGCTTCCACTGGACTTAAAAGAATTAAGCAGCAGCCAGATGCTGGCACATGGTTAGTCGATTATCAGCCAGTGTGACCACCTCGTTTAAAAGCAGGAGTTTTGGCAGTTTGCTGGTCTGGAGCGTTCAGATGTGTTAATGCAAATGTCCCAACCTTCCCAGGAGTGGACATCGCGGCAAGTTCAGCCCGAGGTCAGACCGTGCAATGCTCAGAGAAACTGAAAAAACCCCCAGGAGCTGAATTTCAGACTTCACAGGCCTCAGTCAACATTTTAAATATTGAAGTGTTTGGATGTTTAATTAGAAAAAGTCTGAACAAGTACGGCTTGTTCGGAAGGGTTGCCAGGAGAAAGCTTCTTCTCTCTGAAAAGGACACGGCAGCACAAATTAGGTTTGCAAAGCTACATCTGAACAAACCACAAGACTTTCAGAACAATGTCCTTTGGCTAGATGAGACTGAAGTGGAGATGTATGGTCATAATGCACAGTGGCATATTTGGTAAAAAAAACAAAACAGATACAGCATATCAGCACAAACGCCTGATACCAACTGTCAGCACGGTGGTGGAGGGGTGATGATTTGGGCTCGTTTTGCAGCCACAGGACGCGGACACTGTGCGGTCATTAAGTCGACCAGGAAGTCCTTTGTATGCCAGAATATTCTAGAGTCAAATGTAAGGCCGTGTGTCTGACAGCTGAAGCCTGGTTCAAGCTGGCATGCAACAGCACAGTGATCCAAAGCATACCAGCAAACCCACAAGAGAATGACTGAAAAAGAAAAGAATCAAGGTGTTGCAATGGCCCACTCAAAGTCCAGACCTCAACCCAACTGAAATGCGGTGGCAGGACCTAAAAAAAAAAGCATGAATGAATGGCTGCAAAATGAACTGCAGCAATGTTGTAAAGAAGAGTGAGCCAAATTCTTCTATAGCAACTGGAGAGGCTTCAAGTTATTATTGTAAAGGTGGGTCTACAAGCTATTGAGTTGTGGGGTGTACTTTGTTTTTCACAGTACTGTACGGTGTGACTTCATGACTTCAAGTTAGCAGATTATATTATATCTTAGCATAGAATATCCACTACATTGGTTGCTATGGAATGCTAACTTTGTCAGCACACAGCAGCTTCCATTAAAAAAAAATGCAAGTGATGCGGCTCCTGAACTAAGGATCACATCTTTGACTTTTTGCTGAGGAGGCGGTCTCAGTCACTTCAAGCAATGACCTCCAACTTGCACTATGGTGGTTGTCAGCTTAGTGCAGATTGATGGGGACCACCAAAACTGTGGCCATGGCTCTTAGCTGGGGAAGGGTACAGTGCCCAATTAAATGAGGTCACAAGCTTGTTTGTTAATGGGGGAGGGTGGAGCAAGACGTGTCAGTGGACTGGAGGACACCAGCAGCAATGTGGATCCTTTTCTGGACTATTTTGGTTAAGAGAGATGTGAAAGAGAAGGCAACGCTATTGACTAACTGATAAATCTACATTTTTACCTCCAGGTATGGCTAGGAGCTGTGGTGATTAAATGAATCAGACAGTGGATAAAAGTGACAGAAATGACCTTCCTCTGAAGAGCGTCTGGGCTCAGCCTTCGACGGGCTCAGTTATTTAGGAGTGGTCCAGAGTAGAGCCACTGGTCCTCCACATCAAAGTGAGCCAGTGTATGTGGTTTGGGCATGTGACTAGAATGGACACCTCCTAGGTGAGGTGTTTAAGGTATGTCCAACCTGGAGAAAAATTGGTCACAACTTGACCTTTCTGGATCAAAGTTCTCAACATTTACAAGTTATAAAGTATAAATCCCCTTTGCATCAGTTCTAATGAGGCGCCATGTTAAATTTTGTGTTCCGGACCTGGATGGGCACCCAATATCAATATCTGAAAAGTCTGAAATTGTTTCACAAAACCCTTAACTTATATCAAAGAGATACGACTGGGGATAGCATATTCAAATATTGGAAGTTTAGGACCAAAACAGAAACCAGGAATGACTTTCAAAGGTGGTGATCAGTTTTTTGGTTCTCAGATCCAGATGGTGGTCTCTATTTCGATCAAACTCTAGGTCAAGGCAGATGGCTGCCCCTCCTGGTTCTGCTGGAGGTCTCTTCCTGTTAAAAGGGAGTTCTTCCTTTCCACAGTCGCCAAGTGCTTTCTCACAGGGGATGGTCTGATTGTTGGGGTTTTCTCTCCAATACTGTAAGGTCTTTACCTTACAGTGTAAAGCACCATGAGGTGACTTTTGTTGTGAATTGATGTTATATAATTGAACTGAACTGAATATGATTCCTGGCCCACACCAAACCTTTCTTGTGTTAAAGAGCTTCGACTGGAGATAAGACATTTAAAGATCAACAGCTCTAAGATCCAAAACTGTATTCAGTTTCAAAGGTGGTGATTACTTTTTCATCTCCCAAATCCAGATGATGGTCTGGATTTTAACCAAACTACAGCATTTGATAGACTTTTATGGACCTCTGCGGTGTGTTTGGTATGACCTTGTGATCAGTATTGGCTGAGAGAACAGCAAAAAATACTGTTGAACAGGACTTTCCAGTGTTAAAATCTGTGAATGAAATCCCTAATCGACTGAGATTTGTATGATAGGAATTTTTTTGGAATTTCAACAATTTTTCCTGACCCTGACCTTGACCCTATTTCCACCACAATCAGTCAAAGTCAACAAGAATATGTAGCTGCAGAAAAAAAATGAAAGGATATGTAAAAAATTGTGGTGTACATTTTGCACACAGAACAACAAACAAAGCGATCGATCAACTAACAATTTCAAGGTACGTTTTTTTTTTTGTTTGTTTTTTGGTAAATTGATGATTAATTATTTTTATAATGTACTTGCACTTCTTTCCGTTAACAAAGACAAACAAGCGTTATGCAACACTTTTACTGGTTTGACCCTCTTGTGATGTAAAATGAATGTCTCACCCCTGGCTTAGACATTAGGGTGCCATGGTTCCCAGAGGAAGATGCAGACTTGATTTCATGAGCTACAGAACAAAATCCTTTTGTCAGGAATGGGATTTGAACCCATGACTCCATTTGGAGACCAGAAAGCCCTTCAATCAGGAAAGAACCCATCCTTGAGTCTGGCGCCTTAGACCACTCGGCCATCCTGACACATATTAAGAGAAGATCATTATAGTTCATGTGGACGATTACACAGGAAGCCCTTTCTTTAGCTTTGGCATTATTCTGCTTTGCTAAGTTTTGCATGGAGGAGTCATTTAGGCTCCTGTTGTTGAGGACCACAGAGCACTCTTAAAACTCCTTCTTTGCTGTTGTTGAATTTTTTCAATATTTATTTTTTGTAAAATTTATATTTCAATACTAAATGTCCTCTATTGCAGAAATGTGTTGCTTAGTTGTATATGTAGCATCATGGTCCTGGAGGAACGTTGTTTCATTTCATGCATCACCTGTACACACTTGGAATGATGATAAAGAGCCACTTGACTTGGAGTTCATGACACTGAGATTAATAATCTCATCCTCTTCCACTGGGACTAGCTGGGCTACACAACGACTCCATAACTAGATCCCAACCTGACATAAGACACACAAGTGGAACCTATCATTGCCTAAGAATCCATATAGTTAGTAAGCACCACCACCCAACATGGTGCTCAAACCCACAACCCTGCGAGTTAAGAGCCTCGTTCGCTACCAACTGAGCTGGCTGGGCAACTCAAAAGAAACACAGCTGGCACCCAACCTGAGGCCATCCCGACAGGAGGCGCTCATCACACTCAGTCTGGACATTACAGTTAGGAAAAGAAAAAACTGCTGTCTTAGAGAGAGGATTATTCATCTGGGGAAGGTCAAGTCTGAAACAGTTCCTCTGGTTGTACCATGTAAGTGTGCTGTAAGGCTGTAAGCGTACAGGATTTCACATTTCACACACAAAAATATGCCTCCAAAGGGAGGCACAGGTTCAAATCCCATTCCTGTCAGAGATTTAAAGTCCCTAAGCTGGTCCAGAGTAAAGTGATATAAATGGGGGCTTGGATAAGACATTTTATCCAAGCACCAGATATTGAAAATCTGGAGATCCTTCGCTTTCTGACAGCAGGTGTAAGCATAGCGACTGGTGTTTCAAATTTATGTACATTTTTGAAAGAACCTTCTTGGGAGGACTGAACGTTTGTAGAAGTGGTTATTAGCATATACAAAAATGTTTGTGTGACAACTCCACAACAGAAGTCCCCCAGAAGAAGGACCCTCCATCTTCAAGACATAAGCAGTTTTTGTCTCATTGGCTTCAGGGCCTCTGACGTCAGCTGATGAGTCTGAGCCTCTTCATGTGAGGGTTGTGGATTCAAGTCCATGTTGGGCACTGGAGCCTTGGAACAATGGTGAGGAGAAAGAAAACTTACCTTCCGCTGACACAGCTAAAGACATCACAGATGTCTGCATCACATATGTAGTGTACTGCAGTGGAGCTGGACATAGAAACAGGTCAGTTCTTCACACTGAAAAAGCTGGAGCTCAAGTCCACCAAAAGCTTCCCCGCTGGTGCTGTGACCTCTTCACTGGCAAGCCCACACTCGTTTAATGCTGTTCCCAGTTTGTGAGTCAGAGGTTTTCACTGGGTTTGATGTGTCTGAACATGCACACGCCTGCAGCACTTAGGCGTCTCAGGTGTAAAGCGTGTGTTCACTTTTGTTTTTAGAAGACATCTTCCAGTATGAAGCGCAGCAAGCCTGCTACCCTTGCTGTTTATGAGCTGCTGCCTGGGCTTCAGATAATGCTTTTAGTATCACAAGAGAACTACAAATCCCACTTTTGTAGTTTTCTAGAAAGCCAACAGCGCTCTCTGATAAACAGCGAGCGGCGAGTAAAGTTCCTGACTGGAATGGACTATATGAGCCGGTACTGATAAAAGATTTCAAAATGGGTGTTTCTGAGGACATTGTATAAGCATCCATCTTGGAGGCTGTCACAGCAGCTGCTGTGGTTGTGGTTTAACCCACAAGCATACTTTTAAAAGTAAGTGTGACAAAACCACAGGAGACCCTCCTGAAAGACGTTCCATCTCCAAGACGTAGGCGGTTTGTGTTTGTTCTGAAGATCTTGAAGAGTAACTTCAAATACTTTATATATCCGTTGGAAGGCACTCATTGGCTGCAGGGACTCAGCCAGTGGCTTAAAAGGTGAACACCCCCCAGCAACAGCATGACTAGCTCAGTTGGTAAAGTGTGTGCCTCTTAATCTCAGGGTTATGGGTTCAAGCCTCATGTTACGCAGCAGAGACTCTGACATTTAAAGAAGACTCTGTGCAGTCGCAGAGATAATTATGTCTGGTGGCAGCAGAACAGTATGCTGAGGAAAAACAAAAGTCCCATCACTGGTCGAACTAACATGCTGACCCATTCAGATGTTTATTTAATCCTGCAAACAAAAGCAGAACCAAAACTCCATCCTTACTTTGGCATTTTATTTACTAGAACCTGAAACAAAGACCAAGACCTCGTAACTGTGAGCACAGCGTGCTGAAAATAGTTTATTTCTTGATAATGCAACAGCTACAGCAGAATTTATAAGTTACAGCTCAGATTACAGCTGGAGGTCGACTGATTCACTAGACCAAACTAGTTTTCAGAGTCAGATTAAACTACAGAGTTGGAGATCGAAGTATTCCCTGTGAGCAGGAGAGGCTTTAAATGAACAAATGTTTCACACAGCTGGAAGTCTGGAAAAAAAAATTGAAGATTGAAAGAAATGAGAATGAAAGATGAAGATGTTCTTATAACTACTCTATCAATCAGAAAAATAAATACAATTATTAGTGCTAAAAATATTGACTAGTTGCAGTTTATTCTACACGTTTAACACAACACTACAGATGATTTAGTTACATTTTGCTACTACACATTCAAATATAGTTTTTTACATTTGCTCCTCTCTCTGAGGACCTGGTCACACCAGCATTCTTTATAAGTAACATTTTTTGACTGATTTGATATCATAATAAACAGCACATGTCTTCATTTGAATTCATCTTAAGCGTTTTTATGTAACTTTTTCTGACATGCAGAAAGCAAAGAACTGCACAGTGATAACACACAGAATGATGCGTTCGTGTTATTTCATGACTGCACGGTAACTAGCTTAATGCTGACTTGTAAGAGGCTAATAGTTAAAGATGTGCAAAAACCTTCATTAATTTTTGGCTTTTACTTGTTTGCTGCATAGGAAGCTACCTAGCTGCTAGCAACACTGCTGGGACGCAAGAAACAAAAAAACCAATCTTTAATCAGCAGACACTACTTTAACTAAGAGGAACCCAACTAGCTCACTTGGTAGACCATGGAACTCCTAATCTTGGGGTTTTGGGTTTAAGTCCCACACTGGGTGATAGAGGCTGAACAACAAAGAACTGGTTGATGTCTCAGATCTGATCGCTCACAGTTAAACATTTCTGTATGAAAGCCCTGTAAGTGCAATCACTTGAATGTTACAAGGTATAAAATCCCTTTCAAAGTACATTAAAACCTGATCTGGATAGGCACCCAATGCTCGAAGGCTGAAATCGCCACACAAAACCTGTAACCTGTGTTAAAGAGCTGTGACTGGAGATGGCACATTCCAAGACCAGAAGCTCTGGGACCCAAAACTGAGATCAGGAATGCATTTTAAAAGTTGTGATGACTTTTTTATCTCTCAGGTCCAGATTTCTAGCAAACGATACACCTTTATGGGCCCTTGCAGTGTGTACGGTATGACCCTGTGTTGTGGTAAGTACTGGCTGTGAAAATAGCAATAAATAAAGTTCAGTAGGATTTTCCAATGTTAAAATCTGAATTTCAAACTGTTGCCAAATCCCTAATCTACATCAGAGCCAGATAAACCTTGCCAGGTTGCTCGATGTTCTGACCCCATATGTGTTTACAAAGAAAGGAATGAATCATTCAAAATTTCAATTTATATAAATATATTTTTTGAAAGTTGTGATGAAGATTTTTCATGGTAATAAAAATAATTCAAAACTGGATCAGATCCAGATGAAATCTGTTCAGTCGACAGGTCTCAACACATACAAGTTCGACAGAGATTTGTACGACTTTTTTCTTTTATAAATTTGGCCTCAAGTTAAAGATGGGAACTTTTCAAATTAAATTTTGGCAGTGCATTACAGTAATATTTAAATTGGTCAATTCCATTGGAACTGATGCAATCAGCTCACAATAGTGTGTAGGAAACTGGCCACAAATTTAATGTCTTGTGTTTGCGAATTCTGACCGCCAGATAATGTCAAGAAATCACCAGGGTGTCTTACTAGCTGTGTACAACCTTCCAGTTCATGTCCACAGTTCCCAAAGACACGATTAGAGACAGTTATGACACAAGAATTCAAAATTTGCATGGTGGCAAACTTTTGACAGTTCTTGCTTTTTCTCACACTCATCCTGTTCTGCTGGCTGCCATATTTTGATGACAACTTGTCGAGCCTCTAACCAAACATCAACCTTCTATATTAAAGAAACCAATCTGAGATATAAAAATGCTACAACACATGTAACACTGAAGGCGAGATGTTTAGTGTTCTACTCAGCTTCTTGACCACATTAGTGTATGCCATTTGCGTTCTGTCGTGAATGCACTTGTGCAGTCTGAACGAAATGCTTAGAACTTGGCCAGAATGTCTTAAATTGGACTCTGACCTTGACCCTTAACCCCACAATCTCATGAATATATGAAATCCAGCAAACAAATCAGCTCCTGTAGTCGTAAATTTTGTAAGGGACAGATGGGTAGATCTCAAAAATGTTCTCAATTCTTCTACCTATCGTGGCGATTAACCATACAAGTATTGGTAAGGATCCAGCTGTCTGGTCAGCTCCTATGATGGCATAGGATGATGGCATATATTTTCAAATGAAAATATAGCAAATGCTAAATACATTATTGACCTAGTATATAGTTACTGACCTAGTATATACAATGTTTTCAATCACAGTAGCATGGTTGTAGCAAAATATGTTAATAAGCACAAAACTACACTGGCTTGTGGGCCCCTGTGGCTGGTTTAATAAGCACAAAACTAATGCTAGCATTAGCATTAGTTAATGCTATTGTTCATGCAGACATCAGCATGAACAATAGGAAAAAGGAAAAATGTGCATAAATGACTGCATGGTTTATATGGACTGAATGACTTACACTGCGGAGAACTGTTTCTGGAAAGAATAAGTATTGCACATAATGGCTCAAAGTTAATTTGCAACATTGATGAGTTCTTCAACTCATCACAGTAACTGAGTATATAAAGTTTGGCTAGGATCCAGTTACCCAGTAAGCCCCTACAATGGTAACAACAATTTGATTAACGACTCTATGTGACCGTGACCTTCGATCCAAGAATCTCATAAAAGTTATCAGATCTTCTACTCATCACAGGGATTAACCACACACTTTAGCAAATATTCAGCAAACAAGTCAGCTCCTGTAGCGGTAGACATAACAATGGTACACAACGGGAATTGTAATGACAGGATGCTGGGAGTTGAAGGCTCACTATGAAGATCTATAGATAACGTACTCCCAGCTTTAGCCTGCCAGATAGAGCACTCTTATAGCTCGCAAAGCTTTGAGCAACAACCCCGTGCTGGTGTGACCGGGTCTTTTCTCTCAGTACGTTTGTGATGCAATCTAGTACCTGCGCGGCTGGACAGTTTTGCTACACTGCTTGTTATCAACTGAGCTTGCAAGGCGGGCTACTATGGTTGGCTAGGACCAGCTTTTTCTAGCCTATTTAAGCCGTTAGCAGTGAGCTCAGCAGCTACAGTATCAGTCCAACACTTTAAATTTGTGAAAACATGCAAAGGCATTTGCCCACTTCTAGCTAAACTCGTCCCTAAATCCATGATTATGGAGCACAGTTCGTTAATAACTAGAGGCAGCTAAATGTAAATGGATGTTTGTTTCCCTCTCCTATTTGAAAATCCACTTCAGTCATCAGTCGACCTCTGTGTGCACAAGTTTTAACACATTTGGTTTGTGGTTTGTTTGGGGTTTTTTTTACAGCAGAATGATTGTACATAATGCAACTTTAAAAGACATCTCAGCTAAAGGTCTTCACAGGTTCACCTGCTTCCAATTAACACAGGCCTGAACTTTGACCCTAGTTGTGCTGGGTTCACATTGTCGTTGCTGTAATTGGGGTTTTGGATTTTTAACTATCCTTAAGTATATTTCAAACCAGCTTTCTCAACAGACAGATGTTTCTGATGAGACCGCCGTGGGCTGGTTTCAAAGGTTTAGGACATCTGAAGACCTTTAGGCTGAACTACAGCTGTCACAGATTCAAACAGACAGACTGCTACATCAGTAAACCCCCAGTGGTATTTGGTCAGATACACGATGAGGATAAAGCTGAAAGCTGATTGGTAGGTGTTCCGTTACACCATAAGCTGCTATTGGTTCCCTCCTCCATCAGTTTGAGTCCAGCTCGAAGTCAGCAGAAAGGAAGCAGGAGTGCTGATAAACACTGACACACAACATCTACAGTCTCACAGTCCAGTGCTGATGCTCGATTGCCCGTTTAAGTTAAAAATAATTTCAACATTAGTTCAAAAAGTTAATTGTTTTAAGATAAAACAAACATATGTATGGCCATAACGATTAAACAGATCCCTCCTGAGAGCGAAAAAAGTTGGGATTCTGTGTAAAATATAGATAAAAACTTGATGCAAATATCTGCAAAGCTCACAAAACAACATTTTATTCACCAAAGAACATAGAAAACATCAAATGTTGAAAGTGAGACATTTTATTATTTCATGAAAATTAGTAGCTCATGTTGAAATTGATGACAGCAACTTGTCTCAAAAAAGCTAAGACAATAACGACAAAAGACTGGAAAAGTATGTGGTACTAAAAAGAAACAGCTGGAGGAACATGTTGCAACCAGTGAAGTTAATTAGCAACAGGTCAGTAAAGTGACTGGGTATAAAAAGAGCACCTTAGAGAGGCAGAGTGTCTTAGAAGTAAAGATGGGCAGAGGTTCAGCAATCTGCAACCAAATCTATAAATTATGGAGCAATTTCAGAACGTCTCTCAATGTAAAATTGCAAAAACTTAATTAGATGCTGGTGATCTTGGGGCAGCACTGCATTGCAAACAAGCATGATTCTTTCATGGAAATCTTCTCTGGGTTAAAGTTCATTTAAAATGGACTAAGACAAAATGAAAAACTGTCCTGTGGTCAGATAAATCAAAACTTGAGATTCTTTTTAGAAATCCTAGATGCCACACTTATTTATTTATTTAATTGTTTTAAATCACTGCTCAGTTCAAAAGCCTACATCTCTGGTGGTATGGGGGTCCATTAGTGTCTAATGGTCCTGGCAACTTGCACATCTGGAAGGTACATACAGGTTTTGGAGCATCATATGCTCCCCTTCAGACGAGCGCTTTCTCAGGGAAGTCCTTGCATATTTCAGCAAGCCAATGCTAAACCACATACTGCCGCTGTTACGACAGTATGACTTCATAGTAGAGGAGTCCGGGTGCTGGACTGACCTGCCTGCGGTCTAGACCGTTCACCACCCGACAACATTTAGTGCTTCACGAAGAAGACGCAGGACTGTTGAGCAACTAGAATCTTACATCAGACAAGAATGGGACAACTTTCCTCTCCCAAAGGTCCAGCAGCTGGTCTCCTCAGTTCCCAGATGTTTACAGACTGTTGTTAAAAGAAGAGGGGACGCTACACAGTGGGAAACATGGCCCTGCCCCAACTTTTTTGAGACGTGTTGCTGCCATCAAATTCAAGATGAGCTTTTCATGAAAAGAGTAAAATGTCTCACTTTCAGCATTTGATAGGTTTTCTGTATTATCTTGTGAATACAATATTGTATTGAGATATTGAGATCTGCAAATCATTACATTGTGTTTTTATTTTATACTTTACACAGCATCCCAGCCTTTTTGGAACTGGTATTGAGGTAAACAGCAAAAAACAAATAGCATAACAGTTGGGGCTGCTACATGAAACTTGCATGTTGTACAAAAATGAACCTTGTGGGCACAGTGAGCAGTGGCTACAGAGGCAGTTAACTTTAGGCTACGACAGTCAAACCTTTTAGAAATATACAGACTTGTGTTACAAGTCTTCTCTTTGACAGCAGAATATCAACACTGGACTTTACAGAGAAGCTTTCTTCAAAACAAGCACACTTCACAAACTTGTAGTTCTCACAGTAAGATTAACACACAGTTTTATGTACTAAGAAAATAAAAGCATTTGTGGATAAACACCTACAGCCAAAAATTTGTAGACAGCCCTTTGCATATGGTTTGATGCAGTGGCTTCCCAAATGTTTCCCTTGTGATGCCCTGTAAGAAGGCCCAGTTGAGATCGAGTCCCTTTGTTTTAGTTGGGCGTTTCTACGAGTCAGTGTCTATGATCTGTTCAGATATTTTAGGCATGAATTTATCCAATACTGGCAATGCCAGGTCTAGAGCCCTGCCACTAACATGTAAAACAGAGCAGGGGTGTAACAGTTCAAACACTTTAAACTCCTCCATTATAACTGTTCAGCACAGGATACACACACACACTACAGAAATGTGTGTTTGCTGAAAGCAAGACTTTTACTGTCTTTTTGTTCTTGGTCTAGGCTCAGCGACAGTGTTTCAGTGTTTTGGCATCAATTTTGTCCCTTTTACTCAGCATGACAGTACAATGCAGTCGTGAAAAACTAAGTACACCCCATGATTCAAAAGCTTCCGGAACCACCTTTAGCCGCAGTCATTTGAAGTAATTATTTTCTGTATGGCTTCATCAGTTTCTCACTTCGCTGTGGGGGGAATGTTGCCCCACACTACTTCACAACATTGCTTCAGTTCACTGAGGTTTGTGAGCATTCGTACATAACTCTCTCAAGGTCCCACCACAGCATTTCAATCAAGCTGAGTTCTGGACCCAGTGCAACAGCTTGATTCCTTTCTTTTTAGCCGTTCTGTTGTAGATTTGCTGCTGTGGTGAGGGATCACTGTCCGATTACAGGACCCAATTTTGACCAAGCTTTAGCAGTTGGACGGACGGCCTCGTATTTGACATGGTTCACGGCTGAATCAATGACTGCATGGTGCCCAGGTCCTGCAGCTGTAAAACAAGCCCAAATCCTCAGCCCTCCACCACCATGCTTGACAGGTGATATGAGGTGTTTGTGCTGATGCTGCTATTGGTCTTCAACAAATGTGGATTATGTGCATTATGGAGAAGAATCTCCATTTTGGTTTCGTCTGTCCATAAAACATTGTTCCAGAAGTCTTGTGGTTTGTTCAGATGTAACACTGAAAACTTAGGCAGTGCTGTAGTTTTTAGAGAAGAGGCTGTCTCCTGGCAACCCTTCTGACCAAGCCATATTTGTTCAGGTTTTTTTCAAGAACTTTAACATTTAACTAAAGCTTGCAGAGTCTGAGATGTAGCTTGAAGAGCAGCAAACTGTCAAAACTTCTGCTTTTATAGAGATGGTTGTACTTCCTAGTGATCAGTACATGTGATCAACAGCTCCGGGCTGCTCTCAATTCCTATAGAAGCAGTAGGGGTGTACTTAGTTTTTTACAGGACTTTTTTTTTCTTTTCTTTTCTTTTTACGAGTGTATGCACAAAGCCAAATAAATATATGTGTAATGGTTTTGTAGTACGGTTTGGAAGAACTTCTCTGCTTAAAGGATCTGAACAAGAATAAAGAGTGAGACCTTCATCCTGTATCACGGCTGGGCTCCGCTGAGGCTCTTGTGACTTTTAATGGGAACAAATAGCTCGAACGTGTGTAGCAGGAGATGAATGTTTGTGCTTTTGAAATATGCGGTTCAGCCACATTTAGCTATCTACATACTTTTGGCCATGCAGTGTGTCTTGCTAAGAGGAACAGTTTTGAAAATAAATAATGAAGGCATCTGGTTGTAAAAAAAAAAAAAAAAAAAAAAATTTTTAAAATA
>VUQH01057450.1:0-23252 GCA_015106775.1 Etroplus canarensis
GAAGAGGAAGACCACAGAGAAGACTGATGGATGTAGTGAAGGAGGACATGCAGAGGGCTGGTGTGAGGGAAGAGGATGCAGGGATAGGATGAGACGGAGGCAGAAGAACTGCTGTGACGACTCCAAACAGGAGCAGCTGAAAGAAGAAGGAAAAGAAGAAGAGCTAGATGAAAAGAACTAGTACATCTTGAATCTGGTGGCAGCAAAACATTCCAAAACAGTTGGGACAGGGTCAGGTTTCTCACTGTGCAGAATCCCCCTTCTTTTAACAAAAGCATATTGTAGGATGCAGCTGATTATATCTATAATGAATCTCCACAGCAACAGCAGCTTGGTAGTCGACAGAGACTACATGCCCATTGTAACGCACAGTACAAATCAATCTGGGAGGTATTTTGAAAGTAGTAATTTCCCGGTTACGCAGATAGAAAACTTTGCATCATGTGTTGCAGTTCTATTGGTGGCCAAATAAAAATGATCTTTTCCACACCAGTGACTGCTGCTTACCCAAGGAATCAGTGAATGATTCATTCTTCTTTACAAGAACATGCCAGAAACCCGATGGAAACTGGTTCTCTGAACAAGTCCAAACACTTAAACAGCAAATCATTTTTTTGTGTCTTCAGTAACTATTTCTGGCTTACCTTGTGTGCCCATAATCTGTTTAAGTACAAGCAACTGAAAACCTTTTGGAGGTCAGTTTCAATAGTTGAAAAATATGTACCAATTATTAAAATACAGCCGAATCATGGCATTACATTTTCAATTCTGTATTAAAATCCCCTGAGATGCTTAAAGAGGTTCTTTATTCCATTGTCACAGAGGGAATCGAAAAAGACAAATCTTTGGATACTTGCAAATGTAAAGAAAAAAGAACTCCTAAAAAACAAACCGTTACAAATCATCTCAAACACAGTTGCACAGTCTGTGCTTTTACAAGGAGTACAAGATTATCTACTGAAGACTTTACAGTTAACAAGACATTTCTTGTGTGGCTGCAGCACATTCAGAGGCGAAGAAAACCAGCTGGTTGTGACTTTAGACCAAAAGTCAACCAATTACCAGTGTTATAGCTTTAAGTATTATTTTCTATCCATCTATAAGCTGATATCATTCATCTATTTTTTCACATTTGGCTGAACAAATTACTCTTAACCCATCATCATGTGTCTTATCTGAGCAGTTTCTCCCACCTAGATGCTGGTCTGATTTCTTATTTTCTCATTGCACCTTGGCCAGAAAGGAGTGAACAGGGTCAAATGAAACCCAGTTGGACAAGTTAATCACACTATATCTGCAGCTTATCCCACAGTTTGCAGCAAAAAATGCTTACACTTATCAGCGGTGTTAGTTGGGGTCACCTTCCAAACTCTGATTAAATGCTGTCAATTTATTCACCCTATTATGCAACTCCATGCACTCAGCATCCTGTTGTCATTGATTGTCTGCATGTGACAGTGCTGAAAGTAATGTGGACACTGCCCCTGATCAATAAAAAAATGTATGTGCCCCGAACCTGGGAGGCATTCTGTAATGAAATCAATAGCTGTGCTTGGCTTGTGGCATTAAGATCATTGGCTAGGTTGTTATTTAGTCATTGTTGTCCTATACCAACAGCATAAACTGGCTACCATAAGAAATCAATGGCAGCATATTGCAGCCAGCATCCCAATTACTGCCAAGGCTGGCAAGGAATCAATGCAGCTTTTTGCCATTACCACTCTCTAGGGGAAATCACGGGACATTATTTTTCTTGGTGAATCTGCAGCACAAAGGATTACGCCTACCTGCTGATATTTAAGATCCAAGATCTGAGGTGCTTGGCTTCCATTTCATTTGGGTGGGGCTCAAACTGGAATGCTGCCGCAGTGTGAACATAGCAGGAAGAAATATCATAGTTTGTTCCCACCAACTGGGGTACTATGTGATCAGAATGTATTGATCACTGGCAACTCATGGCAAGAAAAACAGTCAATTACAAACTAAACTGGTTACTCCAGAGAAATTAATTTTTACTGCTGAAAATTCTCTGTTTAACGTTATTGCTGAGCTTTTCAGTACACTATATATTTATCAGTATATTTATCAAAGGATTGTTAAAACCAGCTGGAATCAGATAATGAGATGATATATAGTATATGTGCCCCAAGGGATCCAAGCAGCTTAAAATGATAATACAAATCATCCACCCATCCATCCATCCATCTATTCATCCATCCCAGTTCAATTAAGTTTTATTTATATAGCACTAATTCACAGCAAAAGTCACCTCAGTGTTCTATTATTTTTGTTAGAGCATGGTATAAAGCTACAATTCACAACCACAGTTGCCTCAAAGTTCAGTTCAGTTCAACTGAATTCAGTTTTATTTATATATTGTCAGTTCACAACAAAAGTCACCTCACTCCACTTCACACTGTAAAGTAAAGATCCTACAGTATTAGAGAGAAAACTTCAACAATCAGACCATCCCCTATGAGCAGCACTTGGTGACTGTGGGAAGGAAGAACTTCCTTTTAACAGGAAGAAACCTCCAACACCTCCTGAATACAAACTGGGAGCTGGTTCCACAGGAGTTCTACTTTTAAAAACTTTAGGAACCACAAATAGGCCTGCATGCTGAGAGAGAAGTGCTCTACTGGGAAAATATGGTACAATGAGGTCTTCAAGACTTTGTGAGTAAAAGGATTTCCACTTATGCTAGTAGAATGGGAGGCAGAGCCTTCAGCTATCAGGCCCCTCTCCTGTGGAACCAGCTCCCAGTTTGTATTCAGAAGACAGGCACCCTCTCTACTTTTAAGATCAGGCTTCATTAAATGTTGTCTTCTCTCTCCCCATCACTGGAATTTTGCCTCATTTAGTGGTATAACTAAGAGGAAGGAGGGCCAGTCAACAACTAGGGTCGTGGTGTAGACTCAGCACTGGGTCCCAGCAGGTGATAACAGAGCCATACCCTGGTTCACCAACATGACCAGTATAATCTCCTATTTTTACAAGTGGAAAACTTGAAGGTCAGTCTGCTACATTCCACTCTCTCTGTTCCTATAGTTACTATTCCTGTTGTGCAGATTTTCAGAGGTTCTCTTCCTTTAGATGGTAGACCTGCTGCTAACAGAGCTGTGATAGCTTGAAATTTGGCTTTGCCACACATGTTGCATACCACTTGTATCCTGTTAGGTGGTGATGATGATCTTATTGATCATGATCATGGAGGGAGTGGTCCTATTGATTGACCACCACATTAGGAAGGTGCGGTTGGGACCTTCCTATCACCGTTATGCCAACATCTGTACTGTAGCCAGTGCTATGACATGCTGATTCACATATTTTCTTGTTTTTATGGCCATGGTTACTACATACTGAGTAGCTGTAATACTCCTGAAGTCAAACACTTGGTGTTGAACAAGATTCATCTGTCCTGGATGTGACTGTTTGTGAGCCTCCTTGACTTTGAGTAGATTTGAATTCTTGATTACTTTGTGTAATCCAGCCAACTGCTGACAAGAAAGCTTACAACTTTCCTTCTGTGCTTCACACAGTAACGCGACACTGTGCTGCACTGGGGAACAGGATGAGCTACGACATCCTGCATGCTCTGGGTTGCAGTTACATGTGTATGCTGTGAGTACAGAATGCTACACTGATTAAAACAAAATAGATGTGTTGTGTCACATATCTGTGGATGAAGAGCTTCTTGTTCAGGGCGCAGAGCAGAGGGGAATTTAGAGGAAAGCTAACATTATCTGTGAGCATGTCACCTGACATTAGCATTGTGCTTGTACTTGTACAAACAGATAAAATCATGGAAAACACGCCTTGGGCAAAACACACACAATACACAACACTGTCAACATTCTTTTCCTTGGTTCAGTCACAACTTCTCATAAACAACTGCCCTCCCAAACTGGTTTATACCCTCGTGGAAAAGTGAATGAACTGGGTTTCTGGGATTGAACAGAGAAGCTTCTTGTTAGGAACAAAAAATAACAAGACTGCTCTCCTTATCAAGCGCTTCACACAAATTCACAGACCCTTAAGACATTGTAAGATGTCTGGCTTTGTTCAAGCAAAGACGTCTCAAACGCCTAGGTTCACAAAACTCTCAGATATGTCGCAGGTTTGATTAAAGAGAAATATCATTTAATGTTTGAAAAAATCACCACTCAACATAAGGTTAACATTACCAGCAGCTTTAACAAACCCAAACCATGATCCTTGTATAAACCTAACCGAGTAGTTTTGAGAGTCTTTGTGTAAAATGTACAGTTTTGCTGTACGCTACACCAACCCAACCTGTCCCTTTATGTAGACTTTGCAATGCTTTCAGTTTAATTTAATTCTATTAATTTATGATCCCAAGAAAGAGCTGCCTTAAAGCGAGTATTTGGTTCCAGCAGTCACATTTGCTTGCAACCAGTGAGTCACATCACCAACACCAAGCAGTTATGCACACTGTGGGATGGGTGTGGCTCAGGAGGTAGAGTGGGTTGTCTTCCAACGGGAAGGTTGGTGGTTCAGTTCTCCAGTCTGCATGCTAAAGTGTCCTTGTGCAAGACACTGAACTGTACAGAGAGACTATTACAAAGGTGTGTGTCGTACTTCAGCCTAAAAACATTGTTCAAAAATTAAATAACGCACTACATCCAGATAGTTGCTGTTAGCTCTCACTGACTCCTGATAACTTGAATGGCAGCAGATGTGTTGGCAGATTCTGAATTTCTTTTGAATTTTCTTCTGATTTAAATATATTGTTCATACTGGTATCGCACCCCCCCCTCTCAGCAGTCACATCGTGGCTGCTTTCTTAGACAGCATTATTCCCAGCAGGGGATTATGTCATTTGCTGTTCAGAAGCTAAAAAGGATCTTCTTCTCCCTCTTCTTCTTTGTGTTCTTCTTCTTCTTTTAATCTTCAAATTACATTTTGAGGCAAATCCCTTGAAAATGGGGCTATACAAGTAAAAGGCTATTTGACTTGGGTTGACATTTTTCTTGGCAACAGGTTGACAGTGTGATTTAATTTCCAGACTGGTGTGTTCTTGTTGGTCCTCTTGAAAAAACTAAGATGAAATAACTGCATTTTTGGAGGGGGGATTCTGTCCGTCTGTTCTGCCATCCAGAGGTTGTGGTGTCACAGCACCATATATTGAAATATTCTCTGAGCGACACACTTTTCTTTCAGTTGTTCCCACTTACATACACTTACTCCTTTTTCTTAGAGGCTCCGCCTTTCTTGTGTGGTGAATGAGTTTATGTTCAAAGTTTCTGAATTTTCTGCAAAATTTCTGGTGTCCTTTTTTGGGCATCCAATCATGAAGTCCAGTTCTTGTGATGGCAACAGTGAAACAGAATAGAGAAGGCAATCCACTCTCATTCCACATTAAAGAGCTAAAATGTCATCAGGGCTCATTTACAAATATGTGGACACAAGTTACCTTCATTTCTGCCTGTGCAGAAGGGCTTCACACAAAAATGCATATTGCGTCAATCACCCTGCTGTAATTATGTTTCTGTATATTTAAATCTCTAAATCTGAATGTAGATCAGTGTTTAAAAAATGCTGATGATTTAGAGTATTTTTGATAAAATGAATGAATGTGTTCCTGATAAGTGTAGAAACACAACAACATAACCGCCCACAGGAAGTCACACATTACTGCCAACTTTGTACTTGCACCGCCTCCTGAGTGAACTGGGTGACAGGTCAGTCTGTTGTTGTGCAGCAGCTCCAGACTTGCTTTGTTTCTGCAGAGTCACCACAGAACGTAAGTAATCTGTAAACTGCTGGTAAACTCTTAGTGATGCTGTAGGTTTTCAGGTTGATTGGAATAAGAGTGGCTTCCTGACAGTGCTGTGTTAAACTGATGCTTCCAACCGACAAGACGTGACAAATGAAACCAGTTTTGGTGGTTTTGCTTTGCCACTGTACCAAAGCTGGGCTGTTCACATAAATGGTTTCACTTTATTTTTATGCATTTCAGTGATCGTGGTGAACGCGCTGTGTTCTTTACTTTGTAGTATCAAGTGCAATCTGATACTTTTTATATTGTAAGGGTGTTTGAATAGTTAACCATGTAACATTTCATTCTGCAGTTCTGGACAGTTTTTTGGACAATTATGTTTTATGTTGAGTACATATTAAACTGATGGTAAACTGACTCCACTCTTCTTCTGTGTTGTTCAGTTGTAACTGAGCAAAGATGGAACAGCTGATGGCAAATGACGTATTTAGGGGTTTCATGACCTATGCTGTTATTGTTACTCTGAAATTGCTTCTGATGGGGCCAGTGACTGTATACTTCCGCATCACCAGAGGGGTGAGTTAAAATAACAGCAGGTTCTACATCTATTTAAACACCATGTGTCTTTTTCTCAACATCAGTTTTCTTGATTTTATGTCCTGGTTATGTAAGGTCACAACTTCAAAGCTGTTAGGTGTCAATCTGGTTTAGCATGAAGAAAAAAGAACTCCAGTGCATAAATGCCCTGGAGCCAACATTCCTGTAGTCCTGTTTGAAAAAAATGAGTTGAGACTCAGGTTGTAATCCTGTCCTGGTTACAACCTGATTATCAGAAATTATCAGAGGAAACAATGTTACTAACAATTTAGAGAAGGAATCACATTATTAAGATGAGTTATTATTTACTCTTTTGCACATGCTCCTGGTTTTCCGACTCTTAATGTTAACCCTTTCCATGCTGTATTTTTACTGATGCATGTTAGGCCTTTCTCAACGAGGAGGATGTGGCCAAAAAGCCTGCAGAGGAAAAGAAGAAGCTGCTACAAGTCCACCCAGATGTAGAGCGAGTGCGAAGGTGAGAGTAATTAGGAATTATAGTATTTAATTAGAACATGACACCGATCAGGCATAACATTACGGCCACTGACAGGTGAAGTGAATAACACTGAACATCTCTTCATTGTGGGTGGGATGTAAGTGAACAGTCCTGAAAGTTGATGTGTGAGAAGCAGTAAGGCTGACAGCTGAGTCCTGTGGGGTGTTCCTGGTTCATTCATCAAAATGGTGGAGTCCATGCTCGACGGGTCAGGGCTGTTTCTGCAGTAAAAGGGGGACCGTCACAATGTTAGGCAGGTGGCGACATTGTCATGCCTGATCACTGTATATCTGAACTTAAGAAGTAATACATTTTTGTCATATAAGAAAGATATTTTAATGTCTCATTTGTTGTGGCTTTAAAATCTAGAATTGTTTGAAATATTTTGGGGCAAACACTGAAAAACAAAAAACAACAACAAATAAGTTGTGTATAGCAAAATGTTTACAGTATTAATTAGCACTGACTAATAGAAATGATTCGATCATTTTTGCCATTTTGTTTGCAAAACCTTTAAAAGAAGAATTAACAATAAGCATGTTGGATGTCTAGAGAGAAGGAAGGATTACATGGTGATTTTTACATGTCTGCTGCCTGTCAGAAATCATGATCGTGTCATAAAAGATAGTTTAAAGACTTTTGGTGGATAATACTGCTTGATGTAAAGTAATGCATGGTCTCTGTGGCAACATATGTGTTTGTCCCTCCAGGTGTCAGCAGAATGACCTGGAGAACATTATTCCCTTTGTGGTTGTCGGCCTACTTTATGCTCTGACTGGACCTGATCTTTCGACTGCTCTTCTTCACTTTCGCCTCTTCGCTGGTGCTCGGATCTTCCACACCTTCGCCTACATTAACACGCTACCTCAACCCAGCAGGGCTCTGTCCTGGATTTTGGGTATGGTGGTCACCTTCTCCATGGCGTACAGAGTGCTCAACACAGCTCTTTTATTTTAGACACCATACTTGCCAGTGGAGCTTGACAGAGTAAGCACAAGCTCATTTTTCTAATGACCTGTGTTTTACTTTTCTCTTGGTGCAACTATCTGCGAGCTTGATTAATAAAAATTCTTTGCACAAACTTTTGCTCACTGGAACAAACTTTTGCTCACTGGAACTAAGCAGTTGTGTGTGGTTTGTTATTGTCCATTCACAAAAAGTGCAGGTGTAAATCTGCTGGCTGGTAGTTAGCAAATAATTTTTAAAAAGTAACAGCACAGTCAGGTCAAGACTTTTGACTCAGATTGCACAACTGACAGTTAAATACCAAACAAACTGATCTTTGGACTCGTATTTCTTGTTCACTAACAAGATAAAACCTACTTGCATGGTGCACTGCATGAGCTGTGATCTAAATACTTCCCATTTTTTAGCTTTTGCCAGAGGACGTGTACAGTATAATTCAATAACATTTTACATTAAAAAAAGAAATTTGCTGACCCACAGGGATGACTCAAATGCCCCGTTGATCTCTGGCACTTTCCTACTTTGTTCTGCTGGTCCCTACATTTTATGGGGTGTTGGTATAGAGGACATTTATCTGGTCCTCATTTAAAAAGACTTAATTCTACTTTTCTAATGCAGAAGGAGTAAAGATACAGAGCATGCTTTAGTTTATTCATTTACTGTGCAGTTTGATACCAGCAAGCAAGGGAGGGATGATATAGTAAAACATGACATTAAATACACACAGCACAGGGACAAGAGTGAGGTATTTATTAAGCTGTGAGAACGTTCAAAGGGTTCTTGCATACTGAGTTGGAGGTGGCCTGAAGTGGTGAAGGCATGGAATGACAGGATTGTGAGCAGGTGTGTGTTTTTCCTGAAACAAGGCATTCTGAAGTAGCTATTCAGGTGAGGTGAGTTCCATCACTGAGTCAGACCAACTGCTTTCTGAGACACAGGAGGGTCCTCGCTCTGTCTTTTACTCCCCATTCCCATAAACGCTGGGATATTTTGAAAAAAATAGATTCATGTGAAACTTTAGTTAACGGATGAAAGCAGATTTTGAATAGTTTTACTGACTTCATGTGCTGTAGCACACTCAGAAGTTAAAACAAAGATAAAACAAGATTGAAAAGTGCACAGAATATTCAAGTAACAGCAGTTTGGAATACTCCTCATTAAACAGGCTACTTAGTAGCAGGTGAAGTATTTTGTGTAAAAGTGGCATCCATCAAAGGCTCAGTCTTTGCAAGCAAGGATGGTCATGGCTCACCCCTTTGTGGCCAAAGTTGTGGGCGTGGATTTTTCAGTTCACAGGAACATTTCTCAATGCAAGAATGCAGAGAATTTCGGTCTTTCGACATCTCCAGAGCAGAATATCGTGAAAAGATTCAGAGAATTCCTAAACTTATCAGTACATAAAGACCAAGGTCAGAAACTGCTGAAGAATGTATGGGATCTTCGAGCCTTCAGTCAGCATTGCCTAAGACACTGTCATGTTACGGTGACAAAAATTGCCACCTGGGTCAGGAGTACTTCAGAAAACCAGTCTGCCGCTGCATACAGAAATGCAGCTTGAAACTAGGAGGAAGCTACACAACGACTCTATGTAGAAGCATGAGTTCTCCGTGTCTCAGCTCATCTCAAATGGAAGAATGTGAACCGCGTGCTGTGGTCAGAGAAATCCACATTAAAAAAACAGAACAAAAACACACAACAAAGCAAAATACAAAAACAACTAAAACACAGACACTGAGTTGTCCATGTAAAAGATGAAAATGACCAGATTGTTAAAAGGAAATATTACCAAATCAGCATCTGTGATGTATGGGGTGCATCAGTGCTCATGGCATGGATGAGTTGCATGTATATGAAGGTACCATTAACTCTGAGGGGTGTATTAGGGTTATAGAGATACCTATAGAGCAGCATGGTGGTGCATGTTTGCACTGTTGCCTCACATCAATAATGCACCTACTTCAAACCCCAGCTGGGGCATTCTATGTGGAGCTGACACAGGTTTCCTTCATGTACTGGGTTTCCTCCTACAGTCCAAAGACAGGCACATTAGGTTAATTGACAATTCATAAATGGCCGTGGATGTGAGGTAGAACACTTGAAGTTTATAGAATAAAGTAAACTGACTGCATTGTTAAAATGTGCTTTGAGTGGTTATTAAGACTAGGAAATGTAATTACATATAGTGCCATCAAGGCAACTTCTTTGTATAGGATCCATGCATATTTTCGCAGGACAATGGTAGACCACATTCTACACAGCTACAATAGTGTGGCTTTGAGACACAGAATGTGTTTGACTGACCTGCTGCCAGTCCATCTCACTTCTATTGAAAATTTATGTAATGTATGTAATTGCAAAACTACAATAATTAATATCCACAGTACCAAAATGCATTAATAACCTATGAATATGTTTTTTTTACATATGTCTAACATATATCAAACATACCTCCAATGGATATTGACATTTGTAGACGTATTTAATGTGTTCCAGTCGTACTGAATGCGTTTGTAACACATAGCTACCTTATAATTACGTATTTGCTGTGTTACGGAAAGTGGTATAAATGGGCTACAAGTCCAGCAATACGCTAGCATTAGTTGGTATTACGTTCTACAAATGTTAGCAATACATTATGTATACATCCCTCTCTCTCTTTTGCAATCAATCTAGCAGCGCTATAACCTTAGTCCACACGAGGCCGTAAACCGTATGGTGCGGCACAGGTCTTCCGCCGTTCACCACAGCTAGCATCTCTGCTTTTGGCGTGGTCTTCATGGCCCCAACTATGGCTCTGAGGGCAATGTTCTGTACTTTGTCCAATTTGCACTTGTTGATGGCAGAAGCAGTGTATACGTCCATTTAACATTATTGTTCTGCATATGCCAGCGTTTTACAGGAATTTGAATGCATCGGCATAAGCTTGTTGAATCGTCATGGTGTGACAGGGTCCTAAGCAGCTTAAACAGAAAAACACACAGCTGAGCTGCGGCTAAAAAGACCAAAACAAAATGACAAACTGAGGAATGAAGAGAGCCAGGCACTGGTAAATAACTAAAAATGTCTGGTCTAAGACACAGGACTAGCGGGTGTGTTTTAGCCAAGAATGGCTAAAACACACCCTAGACTGGGGGGGGTGGCTGAGAATGCTTGGCAGGCAAACTCTGGTTAGCCGGAGAACAGTCACAGTGTGGCCAGAACTTAAGCAACAGTCTTAAACAGTTCAGAATTATATTCCCCTGTTCAGTAGAGAGGGAACAATCCATAACAAGGGAATCTGGGTAGCCAGTTACAACAGGAATGCAGACTAGTGTTATGGTTTGGCATGGTATGACCCAATATGCAGACTCAGACGGCAGAACAAAATGCCATTTAAGAGCTTAAATCTAACGAGTGCTATCCCACAAAGTAAGGTGATTTGTCTGTTCAGGTAATTTTATAAGTAACCTTGTGATGTTGAGAGTAACTGACCGATAAAGTACCAGTGACGTGCATCAGCGAGAGATGAATTCACCGGGGGAGAAAACTTTATTCCTTTCTTTATTTTTTTCAGTTGGCAACAAGAAACTTCAGTCATTTTATTGTTGTTGTTGTTGCATTAAAGCCCCAAAGGCTTCTTGCTGAAATTATATACAGTTAGGTCCATAGAATTTTGGTCTATGACACATTTTAATGCAATTTTTCCTCTGTGAATCACCACAGTGAATTTAAAATCAAAAGTGCATACTTTTATCTTAATTCAAGGAGTTTTACAAAAAGTTTTCCATGAACTGTTTAGGAATCACAGCCAATTTTATACATAGTCCCCCATTTTCAGAGACTCAAAAATAACAACTGACTGACGAGCAGTTTCGTTGCCAGGTGAGGTTTATTCACTTGTTATTCATACAACAAATTAAACAGGAAACATCTAGAGTTGAGTCTAAGTGTTGAACTTTCATCTGGTAGCTGTTCACTGAAACTTTTGATGTAGTCCCAAGAAATGTCAGGAGGCCGTTAGTAGGCCTATCACGAGATAGCAAAATCTTTCAGAGTGACCGAATCAACAATCTGGAAAATTCACCGCACTGGCCAGCTCAGCAACACCAAAAGGCCCGGAAGACAACAGAAGACAGCTGAAGTGGATAATGGCAAAATTCTTTCTATTATAAAGAGTACTCCCTTCCCATTATCAGGTCCATCTCAGAGAGGTAGGCTTATCTTTGTCAAAGTCCACAATAAAGAGACAACCTGATGAAATACAGAAGGTTTACAGCAAGGTCCAGACCACTGGTTACTCTCAACAGGAAAGCCAGATTCCATTTGATGGGAAGAGAAACAATGGAGAAGTTATGGTGAAAGAACAGCTTGTGATCTGAAGCATACCACATCATCTGTCAAACATGGTGGATGTTATGGCATGGGCATGTATGGCTGCTGGGTCACTAGTGTTTATTGATCACATGACTGCTGATAGAAGCAGCAAGGTGAAATCTGAAACATACTGGGCTATACTGTCTGTTCAGATTCAGACAAATAATGTAAAACTGATTGGACAAAGCGTCACAGTGCAAATGGAAAATTCACAACAAAAGTCACCTGAAGGTGTTTCATGCTGTAAAGTAAAGATCCTACAGTATTAGAGAGAGAACCCCAATAATCAGACTATCCCCTATGAGTAGCACTTGGTGAGTGTGGGAAGGAAGATCTCCCTTTTAACAGGAAGAGACCTCCAACAGAACCAGGCTCAGGGAGGGGCAGCCATCTGCCTCGACTGGTTGGGGGTGAGGGGAGAGGAGCAAAGAGAGACACAGAACACACTGCAAAATCAAACCAAGAGTTTCTTAAGGCAGAGAAATTGGATATTTTTCAGTTTCCCATACAGTCACCTGATCTCAGCCCAACAGAGCAGCTTTTCAGTTACTGAAAACAAAACTGACGACAGAGACCCACAAAGAAGGCAGCTGCAGTAAAGGCCTAGAAAAGCATCTTAACGGAGGACACACAGCATTTGGTGATGTCCATGGGCTCCAGACTTCAGGCAGTCATTGACTGTGAATGATTTTATATTAAGTATTTAAAACAGACCTTAAATTTAACAGACAGAACTGTTTCTGGCTTGGCGGAGGCACGCAGTCTCGCCATACAGACCTACATCACCAAGTAAAGGAAAAATTAAGGCTACATTTATTCATTCTCTGTTCCATTTTTCAAAAGTTTATGAATCTAACCTATGAGAATTAATTATCACTGTGAGATATTTATTAGCAATATCCTGTGTCATTTTGCTTAATGGGAACAATTAAAACATTCACCTCTCTTTGCAAAATGAAGCTGGCACCATGTCTGATGTAGAAATATGTATGTCAGGGCATACAGACATATTTCTCTCAAACTTTAGTTTGAGATCAGGGTGACACCAGATCTCAATGTGCTAAACATGCTTAAAAACATAGAATAAAGAGCTGTGTGAATGTGTGTGAATGGGTAAATGAGGCCTACAGTAAATAAAACACTCTGAGAGCTCAGTTAGATTAGAAAAGCGGCATGTAAGTACCAGTCCACTTTCCATCCTTGAGTCTTCTTTGCCATTTCTTGCATGTTAGATGCTAAAAGTGAACTGAGGAGGCAAGGAAGAGATTTGAGGACAGAGGAATCAAGGCACCAGTGCTCAGTTAGAATAGAAAAGCACTATAAAAGCACCATTCTGTTTACCATTTATTACCATTGGCCATTTGTTAGGAAAAAAGTCTTTGAAAGCTTGCAGTTTGAAGTTGCAGGGTATTCATCCTGAATATTGAAATAAATAGATCAGTTCCCTATTATTATTCATCTTAAATTAAACATAATCTATCAATCTGTAATTTCATCATGTTATGTCCGTGTGATTATACAATAAATGATTGATAGATATGGTTCTTTGTAGCTTCTCTCTTTAATACAAACACACACGGAGAGCTGATCTGTTCGGGCAGCTTGTGCTGTAAACCTGACGTTTTGTTTGCATGAGCATGTTCATTTTTTTCTGAAGGAATTAAACATCTCACTTATTCTTCTTATCTCCTTTAAAAAACATATCTTAAAAATACTGGTCTTTATTTTGAGGCTTGTCCTTGCTGCATTGTATTATATATTGTTGTATTATGTTTGTATTTATTGTCTTTCTCCACATTTGATTTGGTATTAATCATTATTAATTGCTTATTTTAGACTAAAGAAAGAAAAGAAAAAAAATCAGTGTATGAGATTAATTTTATCATTTTTTTATTTTGTTCAGTTTTCATTTCCTTTATTGACTGAAACAGTTAAAATGAATCTTATTTTGATACCTCACAGTGAATGAATGTGTAATAATGTGGTGCCAGCTGATAAAACAAAGAATGGAGCCATGTGAAATGAAGCTGATATTTAGGAAATATTAAAAAGATCTTTATAAAATTTACGCTTCATGTTCTGCACCATGGTTTGTGAGTCTCATTAAGGAAACATTTTATATAGATGAATATAAATATAGAGCTGCTGCAGAGATTCATATTCATGCAGTGTTTGTGGGACATACAGAGCAGGACCTCGTGAGACATTTAGGATGCACGTGTCTGTCTTCCACTAGAGGGAGGTATTTTAAAGTCCCCTGAGCTGCTCAGTGTTACAAGTCGTATGGACTCAGTGCAGCTCATAAATGTGCTTCAACTCGAGCATCAGATCTGATGGAAAGAGACCCCTGCACAGCCTCAATGCAGTTATTTAATTTTTAACCAATAATGATGGATATAATACATTTGTGCCGAGGCTTAGTGTGAACTACATAAACAATTTCTTTATGATGGTGACTCATTTGATATTTTTCAAAAGTTATTTCCACAGTACTTGTTATGCTCAGGTTCCCATCTGTGTTTGCTGTCAGGAAGTAAAGTGCACTGACTTATTTCAAAGTGTCAGCTGCTGATATGATGAATGTCTCATGCTGCACATGAAGGTGACTGGCTCCTATACAAAGCAGTGAACCCATGGGTGTGCACTGTAAATAGTGGAGTGAAATTACCATGAAGGCTGCTTTGGGCGGCTGCTTGTCTGCGTTGCGTAATGTCCATAAGTAAAAACGTTTTATGGGAGCTCATTTGTTCAGGACCCTTGGTCCTCCAGGGTCTCTCATTCCTCAGACAAGCCAAGCATTTCACAACTTAGGTGTTGAGGCAAGAACACTGCGGCCATCTTCTATAACTAACAACCTCAGACACGCCCTCTGCGTGTTACTCACACAACATGCCGTGCATTCTGAAAGTGTAAGCTGAGGTTTCTAAAAGTTTGTAGAGAAAATAATACAGAATACAACAAAATAGAGAAACAACTACCAGGAAAATGAAACGGTAATGGTTCTGCCTGAGTTGTGTGTTTTATAAATGAATTTAAAAATAATATGCCATGTAGCAACAAAATACAAAAAAAGGAAACCATAATCACAGCATGATCCGAAGTCAGTTAAACTTCAGGGACATCAGTCTGTCCAGTAAGGAAGCAGAAACCATTGTGAATCAATTTCACCTGCTTTGGTACAAATGACACTGACAGCAGGGGCAAAAGGCAGGCAGCGACGAGGCACAGACCTCCAGTCTGTGGCCACTCCTGACTGATTTTTCACTCGTTTTGGTTTTTGGGACTGTCCTTGTCGCTGCATAGAACACACAACTTCACCTGCTTCCAAGGTGCGCAGAGAGGAAAACGTCTGAAGAGGATAAAACTCCAGCAACACTTGTAGCATAAAGAACAACTTTATTATTGGACCGACACAGTTCAGCCTGTGGCTTTCACCACGGTCACCATAAAACAGTTCAAACAGCATTTATATACAATAAAAAAAATACAAAACAACCAATCACACACATCCATAATATATATCCACCAATGAGGATGGTCATGTAGTTTAAAGTCAGCTGTGGCCCAGTGGACAATGTGGGTGACATCCTACTTGGCACCCAAATAATATATACATAAAGGGCGGAGTTCAGGTTTCTCCCATTTAGTGTCAGACACATCCACCACAAGGGACGCCTGGAGACAACACACAGACTTTAAAAGTGAGCCGATCAATAAAAACTGTTTAACATGTATAAAAAGACTCATTTTAGTGTGGTTTGCAAATTCGCCTCACAAGTGAAAGGTCTCTGGTTCGTTTCCAGATGGGGACACAAGCCCCTTTCACTGTGGAGGGTTGCGTCAGGAAGGGCATCCAGCATAAAACCTCTGCCAGTTTACTGATGTGGATTAATCTGCTGTGGTGAGCTCCTGGGGAGAATACAAGGGAGCAGCTGAAGGTACTTTTCTAAAGGTCTCATTTTAAATAAACATGCAATAAAATAAAATATTAAAAACGGTTTTAAAAAGATAAATAGGTTAATATATAATTAAATAAAAAATCAAAAGAAATTAAAAAGGTATATATCATGCAAGTAAACCATAAAAACAAAAAATTAATTATAAAAAATAGAATAAAACACTCAGAAACCTTTATAAAAACTCAGTAATGGAAAGTCGTCATTCATTCCCCCTGGAAACAAACGTTTGAAAGTAAAAATCCAAAATGCTTTTCTCATTTTTCTGAGAGACGTAACGTGCCTCTCTGGGTGGGTTTAACCTCCTCCGTGCCGACAGCACTGGTTCTGTCGTTTCTCTTGATGGCGTTCCTGTGTTCGCTGATGGGTTCTTTAAGAGAATGGGATGCTTCACTGATATAGATCATTTTTCCATTGATTGGGTGGTTGAAAGACTTTTTAGTGTTCTGGCAGTTGATGCCTTGAACGGGTTTATTTGTGAGGTTATAATATCTGGTGTGCTTCAACTATCCTGTCACTTATATTCCTGCCAGTATTAAAAGTTATAATTGGTAAGTTTATCCTGTAGAGAACCGCCGATCTGGAGAACACGTCAGTGTTTTAGGATAACATATTAGTAGTTCTTGATTTTCAAATATCTCATATAAGCGAAATATTCTTACATAACGTATTAATACCACTGCTATAGTGATTATAATGTTCCATTATTCTTCATGATGGTAGTGTACCTTCAGCTGCTCCCTTGTAATCTCCCAAAGGGGGCGCCACAGCAGATTAATACGCAACTGTAAATTGACTGAGGTTTTATGCCTGATGAGCTTTTATAAGCAACCCTCCATGATTCCAAGGACTTGTTCCCCCACTGGGAATTGAACCAGGGACCTGATGCTTATAAGGTGAATCTGTAAACCACTATACTACATAAACACACTTGGATCCTATTTATCACAGGTATACACACACACATACACATGTGTGTGTGTGTGTATTGCAGCCAGATTCAAGATGAGCTAATATTTTTCATACAAAAGTAAAATGTCTCACTTTTATACAATCTCCTGCCCTGAGATTAATAGTATTCTGATTCTGATTCAAAATTTTATATGTTTTCTATGTTCTTTTGTGAATAAAATATTAGTTTATGAGAGTATCAAATCATTATTTTGTGCTTCTGTTCATATTTTACGCAGCATCTCAGTGTTTTTTTGAAATGGGGTTGTAAAATGCATCAAGGGCTAAGGATCCTGGAGAGTAATAAGAATCAAAAACTCAAACAGAAAATTCAAAATATCCAGCAAAATGGGTTGACATCAAAAACTGAGCTGCAGACAGCTGGATGCTGATGTTATTTTAATGTAGAAAAGAGGCAGGGTCAGACTGGCTCTTACAGAGGAGAAAAATAGATCAGATTATTGTAATTAAGGAATTTAATGCATCTCTCCGTATTTTTTAAACAGTGTTAATCTGGTTAGCGCATTGTTCCAACTATGGGGGTCCAAAAAAAACCCCCACTGTACTCCTAGTGCTGGTCCCAAGCCCACTAACATATTGTATATTTGAATGTAGGTTTTCATATAGTTACATGGAGTGTTTATCAATAAGTCAGGAGTTTAAACGTTGGTCATGAGGGGAAATGTGGCTTGTGAGGACACTGCATGCAGCTGTCTCTGCATGCATGTGTTGGGACATGTGCAGAAGTGGACAGTATGTCGCACATTTTGTAAGAAGGCGTGGCTTCTGGGAGACAGACAGATGGAATTATTAAAAGTGTAATAAGTGTAAGTGATGTTTTTATTGTGTTAACTACAGACATCACTGTAATTCAGTAGACAACCAACATTTCAATCAGATGTAACTGGTGAGCAGGATGTGACCTCATCTGATCAATATACGTAGCCTGGCTACCATTTACACATTTACACAACTTACTACGCAATAAATATTTGTGAGTTTGAGCTGCCCTTCAATCAAATTATCTGCTACATGTAAGTTTGGTTATTATTACTGCCCTACATAAAAAGTCCATTATACACCAATATATCCAACACAGTCTGTTTCAGCTATAAATAAACTTTACCATTATTACTTTTTCTAAAAGTAAACAAGTTGCTGTGCTTTAAAAGGATATAGTTAATAACTGACAATATTTCATTATGGAAATGGAGGAGCGTCCTTTAAACACAAGTATCCAAATGATTTATGGTGCAGCCATGTTGAGAGGATGCCACTGACAGTCCAGAAATGTGAACAATGAATGCATGCGGTCACAGAGTAAATACTTTGTTACGATACACAAAGGAGCTGCGTAGCACGACGCGCTTCACAGGGATCCAGAAAGGGGATCCACTGCTTGGATCCAGACAGTCCTCCTCTCCGTCTGAGCCAGAACCCGATGGAAGGACACTTTTTGTGTATAACTGTGACAGCTGCAGCCAAATGCTGCCTTCAATAGTGCGACATTTTGTTTAATTTCAACAGAAAACTCCGTACTGCGCAGTGCATTGAAGTTGTTGTACCTACATTAGCAACGAGATGGGACAGGAAGTGCAGGCCACGTATCCTCTCTATATCTGCCGAGGAAACTGATCTACTCTTTTAGAAATTGCGTAAGATCAGGTTGGTGGATGTGTTTATATGCAGAACATAAAGTGAGTCAGTAAAGTTTTTTGCCAGATCCAACTGGCAGTTCTCACAGCACAGCAGAATCATGTCCTCACTGTAGATGTCAAGGGTGCAGATGTTTTTAATCCATCTGTAAGTCAACATGAATGAGACAAGTGGAAACATGAACATCCATAATCCAGGTCGCCTTTTCAAGCCAACTGACGTAATATGTTTCAGTCAATGACAGAGCATGGCTGGGGTCAGCAGATTACTTATGCTGATGCCAGTTATTGAAGTGTAGGTAATTACCACAAGTAATTTAAATATTATTGATTTTGTCTCCTGCACGCTGGAATTGAACACTTTGGCCATGCTCCAAATTTTACTCATCCATCTTTTGATTCTCTTCTTTAAAACTCCTTTAGGAGGTTTCTTATGAGCCTGGGACAAAACAATATATTTTTCAACAATTAATTCAACCTCTCTTCTCTTCTTCTGCCAACATCAGTCTTCATGCTGTTACTGTATTCTCCTCTGTAACGCTGTACGCTCAGGCCAGAGGAAGTGGTGGAAGCCCCAATACCCGAATCAATGGACAGGCTGTCATAGTAACAATGAAAGTGTTCAATTAAGAACCAGCAGTGGATAATTCATAGTGTCACAATCATTACTTGTCTTCTCTCTCGTGTGTGTGTGTGTGCGTGTGAAAGGACTAGAGGAGGGTGGGTGGGGGTTTTGGTGGAGAGAGGGGAGGGTAGCACACAAAACAGTGTTTTTTTTTTCTCCATAAGAATCATTTTCTGATAATTCCGCTCTTCAATAGACCGTCATTACTAATCATCAGCGTTAACACAAAAGCCCCTTTTTTTTACTTAATTACAATTTGGGTGTTTTTAGATAACAAGGACAGTGTGATTGTATATTACAGAGTGGGATTGACAAAAAAGATAATATTGGCAATTCTTTCATTAAAATATTCCCAAATCTGTTTCATATCTTCTTCATTATACTGAGCCATAATGGAAGACTAGATTCAGCGCTCAGATCAATTAATAAAAGGAGAAAACTCCACCTGGGAGACACACTTGTGCATTCTCCACTTTTTATCATGTGCTGTCATTTCCCACGAGGGATCACAATTTCTTGTTTTAATATTTTAGTGTTCTAACTTAAGCTTCAGAATTCTCTGCAGGTAGAACACTAGATCATCTTGACATTTCAAAGTACTGAAACCTTTGGAATAAAGTGTTTTTTATTAAATTCTATTAACATAATTTATGCTTGTCAGGAACCCTGCCTCAGTGGTAGCTGTGTTGGAGCTATAGTGAAATTCCAGCTCAATATTTCATCCAGTGGTCCTTTCAGATGAAAGAATGAGCTGCTAAGATACATGTGACACAGTGATGATGATTAGTGCAGGAGACAAACCGCCCAGCACTCAGTGTCATCTTTCACTTGTGGCATAAACCACAGGGAGTGTCTGAGGGGGATTAATATGCAACTCCTAATGTACCTATCATTTCACCAAAGAATTTATCAGTGACATTGTCTTCACTAATCACTCTAAAATTGCTGCTAAAATTAAGAAGCTATGTTGACCACTGTACCTATCTTAGGAGAATTAGTAGTGGCTAGTAAGATGCTGTGTGAATGACAATGTCTGTATGTTGCACAGGTTTAATCAATATTTCAAAATTAAATCTCTAAATTCTCATACAGTATAAACCCATTCCTTTGATGTTCTAACTGCTGTTTTTTCTAATATGGCTACTCATCAATTATTGCCTCAGTGGATGAGTGTATAACAGCTGGGTCCATAGTTTTTTTTCTGGATAATGACTCATTTTTTGCAATTGTGCTTCTGTACACCACCACACTGGATTCAAAATCAGTCAACATGTGATTGAAGTGCAGACTTTCAACTTTAATACACAGGGTCTGACAAAAGCACTGCTTTCATGGTTTAAGAATTACAGCCATTTTTATATGTAGTCTGCAGCAAAACTAATGTACTTTAAACAGTTTTACTGCAGCTGCCTTCAGTGGCTGCTTATTTTTGTGTCTCTGCTTTCAGTTTTTTTTCCAGTAACTGAAAAAGCTTAAAATCAGCTGACTTACTTGGCTTTTGAAAAATATTCCATTTCTTTTCACTGAGAAACTCTCGGGTTGCTTTTGCAATGTGCTTGGGTCATCAATTCAATTTATTTTCAATTTTGTTTAGCACCAAATCACAACAAAAGTTGCTTTTTACCTTAAGGTAAAGACCCCTACTTTGGGGATTTTAAAGTTAGTTCTGGGTTTAACAGGGAGCCACCAAATACAACTGAACAATGACATCTCTCCAGTGTTCCAATACACCTCCACGTGTCTAAGTTGAAGGTGGATCTTGAAGATTGGCCTTCAGCTCCCTGGCCTCCAACCTCCACAGACGAGTCTTGAACCAGCAACCTGCAGCGGCCCTCAGGTTCCCAAACAATCCACCGACAAACTGCAGGGCCGCAATGGCACACTGTATATGGGGGAAATATTCAATAAATTCAATTCATATAGCGCCAATTCACAACAAAAGTTGCCTCAAAGCACTTTACCCTGTAAAGACTCTACAGTGCCAGAGAGAAAAGCCCAACAATCGATGATCCCCTATGAGCAGCACTTGGCAACAGTGGGAAGGAAGAATTCACTTTTAACAGGAAGAGACCTCCAGCACAGCCAGGCCCAGGGAGGGGCAGCCATCTGCCTCGACCAGCTGATCAGACTGGTTCCTTAATTTTCAAGACTTTGTATGTTAGGAAAAGAATTTTAACAGGGAGGCACTGAAGATAAGCTGTTATCGGGGAAATATGATCTCTCGTTCTAGTCCCTGTCAGTACTCTCACTGCAGTGTTTTGGATCAGCTGAGAGATGCATCATCCAATCAGTTTTGTGCATTTGCCTGACTCTGGGCAGAGAGCATACCCCTGTATGCTTCAGAATTCATCCCACTACTTCTATTAGCAGTCACATTACCAATAAAAACTAGTGACCTGGTTCCATCAGTAATGATACAGTACATGCCATAACATTGCTTCTATCATGTCTAAGAGATGATGTGAACAAGCTGTTCCTTACCTTCTCCATACTTTTTTCTTCCCATCACTGTACAGAACCCAAGGTGAACTTGTTAGTTCATCTTGGGTTCTGTACAGAGTTTTCCAGAACTGCTCTTTTACATGTTTTCTGGTCTTGCTGTTTTTGAGGGCAAACACTCGTTTGTACCTTGTTGTAAAACCCTTTGTATTTCCATTCATGAAGTAGCTCTTGATTTTTAAACACTGACAATGGTATATCTGCCCTCTTGAGAGTGTTCTTCACTTGGCTAGATGTTAGGAAGGGGTTTTTCCTCAATCAAGGAAAGAATTCTGTCATCAAATCTTGTTCTCTTTCAGGCCTTTTGGAGTCGTTGAGCTCGTCAGTATATTCCTTCATTTAAAACCTCACACCACTGTTGATTTGGCAAAGTGATTTTTATATCTAGATTAACTCAGCTGCAGATCTTTTATTGTTTAATCTGTCATGGAATAACAAGGAAACATACCTCACCATAAAACTGCTTGTTAGGCAATTGTCCAATTACTTATGAGTCTCTGAAGAGCCTATGTATAAAACTGGCTGTATTTCCTAAACAGTGAATGGAATACTTTTGTAAAACCTCTTGAATTAAAGCTGAAAGTTTGCACTTCAAACACATTCTGACTGTTTGATTTAAGATCCACTGTGGTGGTGTACAGAGACAACATTTTTGGTGTCATCATTGCTGCTATTTTTGGATGCTCTGTGGAAGTGCCGTTCTTTGTCTTTTTACTTATGCCTTTGCATCATGGACCGGAGCTTCTTCAGTGTTTCGAAATGTGAATTTCAACTTGAATTTTAATCTGGTGAATTAAAAAGTGAGACAAATCAAGCAGGACGGACAGCAAACAAAGTAATCAGTCTTCAGGTTGTTTCTGCTTAATCGTCTTCCGCTTCCTTCAGCTGTTCCTGTTAGGGGTCACTACAGCGGATCATCTACCCACGCCTCACCCTGTTCCTGCATCCTCTTCTGCCACCAACCGTCTGCATGTCCTCCTTCACTACATCCATTAACCTTGAGTGTGCCCTTCCTCTTTTCTTCCTGCCTGGAAGTTTCATCTTCACTTCTGCCACCATCTCCAAATAATACATGGTAAACCTTCCCTTTCACTCCTGCTGCTATACTTCCATCACAAAACACCCCACCCACTCCACCCTGCCTGCACTGTCTTCTTCACCTCTCTTGTGCTCTGTTGTTTTGGATGGTTGATCCCAGGTATTTGAACTCATCCACCTTCACCACCTCTATACTTTGCATCTTCACCATTCCCCCTGCTTCACTCTCATTCACACAAGTATTCTGCTTTGAATCTACTGACTTTCACTCCTCTTCTCTTCAGGACGTACAGGGGTGTCTGTGGCTCAGGAGGTAGCATGGGTTGTCTTCTAACCAGAAGATTAATGGTTTGATCATGCCTACTCCAGTCTA
>VUQH01057456.1:0-5000 GCA_015106775.1 Etroplus canarensis
AGGAGGACATGCAGAGGGTTGGTGTGAGGGAAGAGGATGCAAGGGATAGGATGAGATGGAGGCAGATGATCCGCTGTGGCGACCCCTAACGGGAACAGCCGAAAGAAGAAGAAGAACCTCCCGGGGGATCTGTAAAGTTCTATCTATCTATTGAGGAGTACCGGCAGGATCAGCCATCAGCTGCATGCAAGGCTTCCCTCTTTTGTTAACAAATGTAGTGTTGTTGTCCAAAACTAACTACAACTAAAACTTAAAATAGTTACAAATAAAACCTGAGTAAAAAATAATTATTCTATATTGATATTTGAATGATAGTGCTGTAACTGACCCTTTTATCCAACTGACTCACTTGACTTAAGCGTTTCTTGCAGAAAGATTTCCAATGCTCAACTTCAGCCTCTTGTCTGCCTGGGTCCACTTCCGTCTAAAATCTTGTTATAGCCTCTTGTGGCCTAATTGAGAATTACAATATTAAAAGCAGTATTCCTGACAAACCTTTTTACCATCTCTGCTCTAAAGTTATAACTACAAAAAGGGAAAAAAAAAAAAACAATAGTGGTGTAATAGTGTAATAGTGCTGATAGTGTCCAGACAGTTTTTATTTAATTTGACATAATAACATTATGTATTGAAATTACAAGATTTACTTTGTACTGTAAGTAGTATTTTGGCAAGAGGAAATCCTTTAAATACTTTGCTTGTATTTTCTGATGAAAGCTATTAACCTGGTTATAAATGTTTTTTGTGGCCTGATCCTCAACTCTGAACAGCTCACCACACTGCTTCATAAATATCTGACACCAACTACTAAGAGAAAACTAAATCCTGACCTCAGACTTCTGCACATGAGCTCACAACTTTAATGATGGGTGCTGCCTCTGTTATAGCCAACCAACATTCATTAGTGGAAGCACTTTATTGCAGTGTATCATTGCTGTTTTACATGACACTTAAATGAATTATTCAAATGAGCACTCTTGTTATATAGTAGTATTTCTGGAATTTATATTGCTCATTAAACAGCTGTAAACCCAGGAAACTCAGAAAAACAAATGGAAGAGTAGTTCAGAGCAGGATGCCGATCGAGCAGGAAAAGTCTGATTTCATTAAGGCAGCGTTTATTATTTTGTGTGTACACGCACGTATCCACAGCCACGCGCGTGTGTGTGTCAGGGGAAAACAATCTTACTGTGCTTATATGCATAACTTAACATAATTCTCAAACCAAATTTCATTCCACTTCAGTCCATACAGTGCCCAAGAGGCAAGTGGCAGCCAAACATCTTCTTCCATCCTTTAGGTTGCAGCAGGTCACCACTAATTAATTGGCAGTCACACAGATACACAATACAGTATAGAACTCACATACTTGCTTCACACAAAATCGCCTCATATTTACACTAATGGGGAGAGAAAAGGCTATGAGCTGTTGAAGAGCGAGAAGGACAACCTTAATTACATTCCCAGCCTTATACCAGGTGGGCAAAGTTTTTCCTACTGGAAGATTTCACACTAACCTCCAGGGTGAACTATTACCCAAAAAGTATCAGCATGTGTGAAGTTGGTTTTGAAACTATTTGGCCTTTGTCACTGTAACATTTCCAGTTTGGTCCCTGAGAGGCCAATTAAATGATTGTTGGAACTATGTGACTGAGAGTATATCTATGCAGACTTCTGCAGAGAAAACTAAACTGTAAGTGTAAGAAATATGAATATGTTCTGTTTTAGCCAGAGTACAATAAATATTTTCCATTACACTTGTGAAAAGCAGGGGTCAGTTTGTGTGAGGTGTTACCCCTCTGCCACTAGTCATTAACTGTAGTCAGAATCAGGTACACAGTGGGCACATATACTGAACTGTAAGCTGAAAATATCATTGCAGATCTCTCTGCAGATTATTAGATGTGCCATTGTTACTGGGTGCAACATTGCAGACTCTTTTGAAGTGGATTTGAGAGGAGATATTTCCTGGCAGCAAGGAAGGCAGAGGTGATGTCCAGGAGGGAAACTAACAGCAAAGGAACCAACAGGAGGGAGCTTCCTATCCTTAAACCTAGAGCAGGTGCAGGCATAAGAAAAGGTCTGTTGCCAAGGAAACCACAGAGCACACAACTCTGGCCTGGCAGCTTCAACTTGTCCAGCAAGACACCTGCTCTTCCTTTCTTCTTTTTTTATTTCTTCTTATTTTTTTTAATATGACAGTCTCTTTTATTTCTCCAGCTGCCCAAGGAGAGAAATAGGATTTGTTTTATATCATCCCCATTTCAGTGGCACAAGGCCCTTTTTCATAGCATGTGCTCACCCTTGTAGGATGACCCAGGGCACCATACGTGGCTTTCCAACTTTCTTCACACTGCATCTCTCAAGTCTACTTCTACTACTACTTGGTGACTTTACAAAGGATTTTCTTCCTTAACACACTGAAGTTGCATTTCTGTGTGGGGTGGAAATGGAGGTGCTTGAAAATATCTTGATCTGCAAATTCGGGGCCCCTCAGAAGACATTTGGGAACTGCTGTATTAAGACAGTTACAAATGTGCATTAATGTATTTGTGTGCTTTAGTTAAAAAAGTATTACCTATCAGCTAACCTAGCCAAGTTAAAGCAGGCTTTTCTCAGGCCTCATAGCATTTTGCCACTGATTTTAGTCAAACAATTCTTCAATGCTTAATTTTTCAGGTTTTTTAGACCTATACAGATATACATTCATCAGGCTACACCTTACTTTTTTCAGATTTTACAATGTAAAGCAAACTCTTGGTCTTCAGAGTAAAGTGTGAACTATGCTTTGACACTGTTTGGATAAATATTTTATACACACTTTTGTACCTTGAATACATAATGAGAACCTTTTAAAACTGATCGCATAAAAAGCAAAAATAATACCACGACTCTTTAAAAGTACACTATTCCCTTTAGCAAAACCCTAAAATTTGACATTAGAGCATTAGAACCCTAAAAGAATAGCAGTGAGGCTTGTATGTTAGCTCCAAATGCGTTGGTCTGATGACCTACAATGGAAAACGTGTTTTATTTACAGTATTAGAAGACCAGTGTTGCACTCTACCTGTCCAGGGCCGAGCTGAGCTCGTCCAGCCTGTGGGTGTCCGTGGTGTTTCCCAGTTTAGACAGAGCATCCATCCTCTTCATTATTACCTCCAACATGTCACATATTTTCCTCAGCACCCCACGGGACTCTTGGCCACTGAGTACTAAAAGAACACAGAGACAGACAAATATGCAACAAATAATACCGATGTAAATCAGAGAGATGACACAAGAAGATAATGAATTTAAGAGCAAGAGGACAATAAGTAAGTGATACATTAAAACAAAACAGGAGTTATGCAAGTGTGAGTTAAACATATTTTGTAATGCAGTGTGGAACTTTGCTTTCTCTGAAAAGATTAACAGTAGTTAGTTTAAGTGCAGGATAGGATGGATTTTCAAAGACTGCATCTTAAAGAAGTTTATTTCATTGCACAATTTACTGTGGTTTACCATAAATATCATTTCACTCTCTTTCCTATTTACATTTGTCCCTCATTACTAAATCCAGCAGCTCACTGGGAACCAACATGCCAGCAAAACACAGGAATGATCAAATTAGTCTCACAGTATTAGAGTTGTTTTCCTGCTCGACTCAAATTATTAATGGCCTGACTGGTGGTAAACCAGAAGGGTGCTGTTTGCAAACACCTAGTCAATTAATGAGCTTGCAGCTACAGACAATAAGGTCAAAGCAGGTCCCAGATCGCACCACTACTGAGCCAAGGTCTTGACCTTATGCTTTCTTCAATCACACTGAGCTCAATGCCAAGCATTAATTTTACATTTTAAACCCACGAAGTGTGACAAAAACACAATTGGCTTGCTCTGCCTTAGGCAGTGGGTTGAAATGACGGTAAAAACTTAAAGAATTGAGCTAAATATTGCCATTCTTGGGAGTTTGGAGTGAATTTGGGGTCTAAATTCCCAAGAAAAAAAATAGCTGAAACGAACTATAGCCTGATATTGTTCTTGGGGACTGAGAGTGAAAATAAAGCCTCACCTTTGAGTGTTCCCTCATCAATTGCATTAGGCTTTAGAAACTGCAATGTGTGCAGGCTCACTTCCCTTGTCAGGGTTCATTTATCACTGCCAAGGGAAAAGTCACCTTTCATATACAAAAATAAATAAATAAAAAGTTGCATTATGTTGCCAATTAGGCGAGAAGATAAAAAAAAACTCCACTTCTCCTCCGTTGTAAGAGTCTATGTTTTTGAGATTTTTAAAAAGGGAGACATTCAGCATCTCGAACGGTTCACAAAAATGTTGCAGTGATAGACTTTCCTTCATTGCATGTGCTTATTTTCTTCTTTAGCTTAGTCTTTCATAGTATCCTCAGTCAAACCGGCCTAAAGATGTCTCCTTTTGAATAATTCAATAGTTAGACAACAAATTTTTTGTCCATGGGCAAAAAGAGAATAAATTAATTCCCTTTCAGATGTGGGGCTTTATAGCAGCAGTTTAATACTATACTTTTATAGAAGACTTTGCAGGATTAAAAAGGAGATTAGAAAGAAAAAGCTAGTAACATCACCATGTTGTCCAAACTGCTTCATGTTAGGTCACATAAATAAACACAAAAGCTTATTTAAAAACTGAAAAATACAACCACTTTTTAAAGCCATCTTTTAAATAGATTTTTTTTTCTAGAAAAGGAACGTCTGTGTCTTAATAAGGAGGATTCAGACTATTTGCTAAGTTCAGACAATCCCCCTATCAGTTGCCGTCTACTCGGTGCAGTAAATCTAAACAAAGCCTCTGGGCTAAAGTGTGGGAAGAACTCACATTTTTTCACAGTAATGATCCTGCTCTCACACATTGTGCACGTAAATCACTATTACCGAGACTGAACCCCTCTTCCTACACAGTGCATTTTTAGCACTAAGCCTTATATATGTTTGCAATCAACTGCTCATCAAACAGCCTTTTGCTCCTGTTTTCTGCCATCTCTT
>VUQH01057456.1:10000-16501 GCA_015106775.1 Etroplus canarensis
CTGTGTGCAGCTCCAACCTCTTATTATGCCTGACAGCCTGGAAAAATGGAAACAACCTGCACTATTTTTTAAAACAAGACTCTCCCTAGATTGAATTAAAACCTTAATCTTCCTGTTTTCTTAGTCATCTCTGAGCTTTTATCCTGTGTGCAGATAAACCAACAGGTTTAGAAGCATGAGGATTTTTAATGTTTTTATTACTGTGCACAAGGTAAAACAAGACAGCATTTTCACCTTTATAAATTTGCAAATTAAAAACAATATTTTAATTTGATGTTCTATTATGTGATTTCAGTCAGAACACTGAAAAATAAGCTGCTAATAGACAGCCTACAGTAGAGATGTTTACAGTTTCAGAGTTTTGTTCCTCACACTCTTTGCTTCAGTATATTCACTTTGAAAAAAGAAGTGGAGACTATATATTAAAGTGCTAAGTCTCAGCTCTCATTTATGTTAATATTAAAATAACTACCTGTGAGATAAAGCATTTTAACACATACTTTTCAAAGTTTAGGGGTAGCAGTAAAATATTTATTGTTTTGTGGAAAACCCTTTAAATTCAGTGACTGCCTGAAGTCTAGAAGCCATTGTCAAATTCTTTATATCTTTCATCTTATTCTCTGAGGCCTTCAGTGGAGCCACTTTCAGGTTTGCTTGTTGTGAAGTTTGACAAATCAGGTGACTGACTCAGCTGGAGATCCTGAAAAGCTTTTTGGTTGCTTTGGCTGTTGGTCCATTGAGTCTTCCAATTTTCTGAAGCTTACAGAATGCTCCTGCTGTAAATGTACCTGCATTGATCCTGAAGCTTCCGTCAGGAGTGAAATCATCAATAAATACCAGCGTGCCAGTTCACTGGCAATCATTGAAGAGCCATGCCAGAAACTCAATCATGTTTGACAGATGGAATGGGATGTTTTAGGTCATGACCATTGCTTTTTTGCTCAACACTTCTCTTTTTGTTGTATTTGAGGACTTCATCCCAGATTTCATATGAGCGAAGTTATCGAGGTTTGTGGTTATCATCATGTAAGCATATACCCGGGAGATCCTTTTGAGTTCAACGTAAAGGATTTGAGTAGCATCTGAGTGATGTGAATTAAGGAGGGCGCCCTGAACAGCGGGGGCTACTCCTCCACATTAAAAGATACCAGCTGAGGTGGTTCAGGCATCTGACCGGAATGCTTCCTGGATGCCTCCTGGGTGAGGTGTTTTGGCGATGTCCTATTGGGTGGAGGCCTTGGAGCAGACCCAGGACATGCTGGCAAGAATATATCTCTCAGCTGGCTTGGAAACACCTCAGTGATTGCCCTAGAAGAGCTGGAGGAACTGACTGGTGAGAGAGAGAGGTCTGGACATCTCTGCACAGAGTGCTGCTGCTGTAACCTGGACCCCGATAAGTGGCAGAACATGGATGGATGGATGGATGGGTGGGTGGGTATTATTATACATAGATATTATTTTCCCTTATGCATGGTCACATGTTTATGATTTATACTGACAGTCATCCTAACCTAATCTAAATGACAATTATCAACTTCCACTCAGCCTCAGAGGCCACAAGTGAGTTCTTTTCTGCAAGAACTACTGTTAAAATAACAAAGAGCTGCATAAAACCTATCTAGTAAACATGTCTTCAGTTTCTTTTGAACCCCAAAGAAAACAGTTTTTGAATAATTCTGTAATTCTACTCAAATTAAAGCTGATCCTTGAAACTTTGATGTAGTTATTTTAATTTAAATTGAATGTGCTTAAGCAAAGACCTTGGGGGGGAAAACAAAACTGGCAATATCTGAGGGGGGAAAATTACTGATTATTATAGGAAAATGGCACAGTGGTGCATTGTTTAGTACTGTTGCCTCAGGGCATGGAGCATCTGGGTTAAAACCTATCAGAGACATTTCTGTGTGGACTTTTCATGTTCAGCCTTTGACTGTGTGGGTTTTCTCTGGGGTGCACTAGTTTCTTCCCACAGTCCAAACCCATGAATGTTAGGTGAACTGACAACCTGTCTAAGGTGTACCCTGCCTCTTGCCTTTTGCTGTTCACTTTTTAAAAAATCGTGTTCTACATCTACTCTGCCTTCCAGATAAAGGACTACCTTTATTTTTAGGAACTGTATCGGGTAGTATCAGGATGATGAGTTACTCTGTAATTCCCGCCCCCAGTGAAGCATGAACTCCTGATAATAGTTAGACTGCACCAACTAGGACAAAAATGGCAAGGAAATATGGTCTGATTACTGAACTTAAATCCCTTGAGTCAAGGTATACACTGGAACCAGATCACTTTCACTCAGTGTTGGTCATAAATAAAATCCCAAACACTCTGAGATGATGAAATGGTATTTGAGTTACATCTAAGTTACATATAAGATTGTTTGGTATTTTGTTTGAAATTGGGTGATAGGGCTGGGAAAATGCTTGACATAAGATTGAAGCAAGAATTCCTCAGTCATTTCTAATATAAATGTTGGGAGTTGAATCTCTGGCTTTTCATAATGTGTGAAAATCAAATTAATCGAGTATTTACATAGCACACAACAAAAATCTGAATGTAGTGCAATTGAAAAGGAAATGCAAAAGACACTTGTAGCCCCTTTTCCAATCCTGAACCAGAGACCATCAGAAACATCTCACCTTGGCCTAGGAGAAATATAACTGGACCCAGCAGTGAAAAAGTCCATCTTTCAGATGAAAGTAAATTTTATATTTCATTTGAAAATCAAGCTCCTAGATTCCTAGAGTGGAGAGATGTTTGAAGTTCAGTGTGAAGTTTGTGCAGTCTGTGATAATTACAGGGTGCCACATCCTCCATCGGTGTTAGTGGTGGCTGGTCCACTGTGTTTTAAGTCCAAGGTCGATGCAGTTGTCTACCAGGAGATTTCAGTGAGCTTCATGCTTCCATCTGCTACGAGCTTTAAGGAGGTGCTGATTTCCTTATCCACCAGGATTTAGCACATGTTGACAGAGTCAAAACTACTACCAAGTGGTTTGCTGACCATGGTATTACTGCGCTTGATTGACCAGCCAACTCATCTGACCTGAACCTCATAGACAATCTACGGGGCATTGTCAGGAGGACGATGAGAAAAGTACCTAAAAGTGCAGATAAGCTAAAGGTCACCGCCAGAGCAACCTGGGCTTCAGTAACACTTCAGCAGTGCCACAAGCTCATTGCCTCCATGTCATGCTGCACTGATGCAGTAATTGATGGTAAAGGAGCCCCAAGTACTGAGTTTTTAAACGAAAACAGTTTTCAGAAGTTGGAATTCTGTATTGTATATATTTTTTAATCAACTTAGGAAATGTTCTAATAATCTAAGATACTGGATTGCTGATTTTCATGACCCAGAAGCCATAATCATCAAAATAAAAACAAAAAAGCTTTGAAATATTTCTCTATGTGTAATGAATATAGAATATGAATTTTCCTTTTTGAATCAAATTATGGAAAAATAATAATTTTTTCATGATATTCTAATTTTTTTAGATGCCCTAGTATTCTGTACCCCATCCCTCAGTGTGTGTTTTGTTTTTCTCTTATTGTAGTCTTCCTTTATTTTTGCTGATAAAATATTGATTTAAGGAAAAAAACTGCATCAGCAAGAGGGACCTACTCTAAAAAAATATATTACACTTGGAATTCCTAGGAGCTCCATGATATTGCCCAAATACTCACTTTTTGAACTGTACACTTGATTTAAAAAACACATACTTTTCAGCTTAGGCAGAAACACGAGTGTGTCCCGGCACAGCATCTCGCCTTATTTTCCAGAATGGAAGTTTAGTACTTTTATTCTCTTTTATACTTTCACTTCCCACTATTCTGCATAAATATGTTTCCTATTTCTGCATGGAAAAATACATGGAAGCAAAAGAAACAACAAGAATAGAAAAACAGCAAGAATGGAAAGTGAACTTCCTGACCCACTTCGCAGCTCACATAAGTGACAATACTTGATCAGCACCCTATTACCTTTTTCTCTGTGTTGAATTTACACACACATACTCTATTGCCACACCAAAAGAGGCAATTAGTTTACTGAAGCTAATTTACGGAAAGTTGTAATCAAAGCTGTTGTACTTAGTTTCCCCAAGGTCACAATTAATTAACTAACATGTACACAACCAAAACAGTATTACTCAACAGTCCGCTTAAGACTAATAACAAACAGTTTTCTTTATAGTCCAAGGCAAAAACATCACACGTGCTTAATCCCCGTCTAAATGTGTTGGTTGTAATGCCAGAGAACAAGAAGAAGAAAAAAGTACCATGGCATAAATTAGTTTCAGCCATACATATGTATGATGAGTCTTTAAATAAAGGATGCTCAGTGTCACAAAGCCATAAATAGCAAACAATCTGAGACACAGAAAAAAAATGTAAATCAACTGTCACAAACAGCAATCAGTGCCTGTGTTGTTCTACCTGCTTCACAATCCAAGACAAAATCTCTGCACTTTCCACTATGTGACAGGAGCCTAAGAAAAGTGTGAACAATGAGCAGTCATCTTTTATCCGCACATTTTCTTTGACAGGCACAGAGCCAAGCAGTCACCTGCACAATCATTTCCTCTTTTATTCTCAACTGCTAGTGAAGTTCCAGCAGTAGAAAAAAAATTCAGTTTATTTTATTCATAGCATCGGTACACACATGCACGCATGCACACACATACACACGCTGGAGGACAGCACTTCAGTTTGGAGCACATTACTGATCAAACTTTTTATTTAAAAAAAAATTCTCAAGTTCAGAGCTTTGATAGACATGCAGAAGCCACACCCTTGCTATGAGCGATGTCAGAAAGGACTTATTTTCATCCATCATGTAGTGAAGACCTCTGAGCCGTGAAATAAAAAAGTTCCATCAGCGTCTCTGAAAGCATGGCAGTAAACAGGATGCTGAACGATGCTCCGTACACACCTGCTGCCCTGCCATAACTCAGCAGTTCATTAAGTTATGAGGGTTAAGCCGTTTGCAAGTGGTTTTGTATTACTTTATTATTCTTTTAAGAGTACTTATGACACATTTGCTAACATGCGCTCATTAGTTATTATGAAGTGGCAAATTAATGGATTTAAAGTGACAGAGCTGAGGCAAAGTGCTGGGCAGGTTTACTACTGTAAATGGAATTACAATATTAAAGAATTATAGAATTACAGTACTGATCCAAAAATTTCCCACAATCCTTTGCCCTTTACGGTAATAAAATGTATACACTGATTACAGTATCTTACTGTAGGTATTACAGTATAGTACTGTTCAAATAACAAAAATTGGTTACAGTGTGGCATAAAAAAACTAAGGTAGCAAAGCTCGCAGGTGAGAATGGACAGCGCATTAACATCCAAGCCATTTAGTCTTGCTCTAAGCAGGTTAAAACCTGAAAGCACACCAGGCCCATTTCTCTCTTTATGGCTCCGCTGCATCAAGACCCCCGTGGCAAAAGGACACACTGTGAAGGTGGTCTTCAAAGAGCTTACTAAAAAAGCTACAGTACACCTCTGGAGCCTTTAAGATATCTCGGATCAAACGCCTCCGCCTTTCATGCACCCCACTCTGAAAAAAATAGTCTCCCTCTGTCCCCCCTCTTACTTTTTCTACATCATTAGTTTCCCGTACGTTCAAAGGGAAGTAATGAAGAAAGTGCATGCACTTTAAATCTTGATAGAGCTTTGTCTCCCAGTGCAACTCTCTGTCTCTGGCTGTGCCGTGTCAAAGAGAGAATCACATGGAAATCTATAATAGTGCAAAAATAGTTCCAAAATAAGCAAGAGAAAGATAGAAGCTTAGCAGCAGGAGAGTGAAACAGAAGGTAGCAACCAGTAATTACGTATTTTTTTCACACCTCTTACTCAGTTATTGCCAGATACGCAATAAACTGAGTAGTGGTTCTTCACAACAGAGCCTGGCCATTTTCTTTAATAGAAGAATGGTGTGAATGTTAAGGTACTTCCACTGCATTTGTGAAATCATCACAGCGAAAAGTGAAAAGAAAAACAACATGGGTTCAGATGTATGTGTACATGTAGTATCCAGTGCAAAGCCTGACTGGGTGTGTAGGCGATAGATAGCAAACCCATCCAGCAGTGTGGAGGTGCTGCACCACTGAGCAACGCATCCCAGCTAATTCATTATACTAACTCCTGGGCCACTAATCCTCACATGCACATGTACACAAACACACAAACACACATGGCAAATGAGGTTTTAGATGGTTTGGCTCTCCCTGGTTAGCAGCAAAGCTAGTGTTTAATGAGCCAGAGGCCGGATGCCTTCTGTTAACTGCAGCCCGAGAGTAGTTAATTAATCAGACAGCTCTCCTGCCTTACACTCCATCCCATAGCAGGGGCTGGTCTAAAACAGAGATCTGGGGTGTCACTGTCCCCCACCCCACAGCCTACCTCAAATTTGATTTGGTGGAGGAAGAGGAGATGGGTGTTGGTGTGTGTGTGTGTGTGTGTGTGTGTGTGTGTGTGTGTGTGTGTGTGTGTGTGCGC
>VUQH01057465.1:0-18619 GCA_015106775.1 Etroplus canarensis
AAACTGTGCTTACAAATTGTGAGGCAATTTTAGAAATATGTTCGTCACTGTAAAAATGGAAATACATTGAATTTTCCATCATCTCCAGTAGATGATAGTATCAAAAGAATCAGAGGATCTGGAGATATCTCTGTGTGCAAGGGACGCAGCTAAAAATCATTACTGGATACTTGTGATCTTTGAGCCTTCAGGCAGTACTGCATTGCAAACAGGCATAATTCTGTCATGGAAATCACTGCATGGGCTCAGGAAACCTTTCAGAAATGGGGGTCTGTGAACACAGTTTGCTGTGCCATCCACAAATATACACTACCAGTCAAGAGTGTGGACATGCTCGGTCATACTCCACTATGGCCAAGCATGTCTAAACTTTTGACTGGTAGTGTGTGTGTGTGTGTGTGTGTGTGTGTGTGTGTGTGTGTGTGTGTGTGTGTGTGTGTATATATATATATATTACACACACACACACACACACTTTTTCATTATTAAACCAGAAAGTTTTCATTAGTGGGGATTTTGACCTGTCAAACCCAAACCCATAGTATGACTGAAGAGTTTGACAACATTATGTACAGTATGGGACTTTATCCAAGCAGCTCCAGACCCACCAGGATCACAACTCATTCTGCAACCTTAATAGACAATATTTTCAGTAATGAAATAAAAAACAAAACACTCCTTGAACTTAATCCTCATTCTATCTTTTTAACAGCAGTTGCAGAAATCGAAATTATTGATATAGTCCAGCAATTTCAAAATAAAACCTCCACAGACTGGAATAGCACTGGCATGACAGTTGTTAAAAAAAGTTATTGATGATATTTCTAAACCTTTAAGACACATCTGTAATTTATCCTCACAATTCTGTACATTTCCAACTCAGATAAAAGAAAGCTAAAGTTAAACTACTGTTCAAAAGTGCAGATAGACACCAACTCACAGATTACAGGATTGTTCCACTGCTGTCACAGCTTTCCAAAATACTAGAAAAAATTTCATTAACATAATATATAACTGATGAAAATAAAATTCTATGACAGTCAATATGGTTTCAGAATAAACAGATCTACTTCTATGGCATTAATGGAAATGATTGAGACAAGTACTATAGAGCAAAGAAAATGTGCAGTTTCAATTTTTGCAGATCTAAAAAAAAAATTTGACACAATGAATCCTGAATTTTTTAAAATAAACGGTAAAATCAGGAATAACATTACCAGATAATGTTCAAAGTATGTTTTTAACAGAGAGGGAGATTACAACTTCAGAGGAAAATTAAACTATACACACACACACACACACACACACACACACACACACTTCTCCATCTCCTTTTTGTCGACTCACAACTGATGAACTTTTATTTCATTTTTTTCTCCTTTGTGTCTATACAAATGCCATTTGAACTATTGACCAGTAGTGATGTCTCCTACATAGGGCAGTTTCAAAATGCTGAATTCTATAGAGAAAACAGCTGCACTGTGTAACTGCAACTAAACCTCCAGCGACTTGAAACAGTCACTGGGAAACCTAGTTTACAATCCATTTGCTTCACCAGATGTAATTACAATGCCCGCTATCAACAATAAATATTTAATATATAGAAATTGTTATCTCCTTTTGGTATTTCATAGTTGATGGTATTTTGCAAGTTCTAATCAACAGGGGGAAGCTTTTAACCATGTATTAAGAGGAAAACAGCTTGAGAACAGAAAAGCCTAATAAGATGTTACTCTGAAATGCTTAATGTTTTCATCAACTGGGAATGGTATTAGCTCTGGGGACACAAATAAAAGTGATAAAGGACTTAATTGAGACTTTTAACAGAGCAAAATTAAATCTCAACAACAGATTGGATTTCAGCACATTATAGGTTCCCTAATTATTCCTTGCATTCACTTTCACTCAGACACTCTTGGAAAAAAAACTAGTTTTATTTTGCATATACTTACAGAAACTGCCTTAGAGACTATAAATGCTGCGTGGTAAGTAAATATATTTGGCTGTAGCTCATATTGGTTTGCGTTCCCAGTGGCAGTTTGCTGCCTCCAAGCAATCTCCTGGCATCCATCTGTACTGTCATGTAGCTTGCTAGTCTATTTGTGTACCATCCGCTCAACACAAGGTCCATCACAGATCTGCTGAGATTTATATGACTGTGCTTTTATTTTAAGTAGAATGTATAGTGTAGGTGAAAAGTGGATATGTACATTAAATGAAAAAGAGTAAGGCATTTTTCTGATATGAACAAGGACACTGGAGATGTTTCGTGTATGTGCTTGTGTATTTTCAGTTCAGCTGTCTCTATCCACCCTAGCATAATCCACAATTTCTCTTTCCATGTGGCCTTGGGCTGATCAAAGCTTCTTTCTGCTGTAGAAAAGTCCCAAGGCTGTCTCCCCCCCGCCACACACACACACACACACAGCCTCTGATTCATAACAATCCCTGCTATAATTAAAACTCGTATCTATTTTTGAACAGTACACTTATGAAAACGCATCTTGCTGCAGTGTTTCATAAAACAGAGGTCATCACTCAAAATAGGCCATGAATGTACATTAAGCTTGCATATAAAAATTCATTAAGAAGAGAAAATTCTTCAAAGTGCTTGGTTGAAACGAGCAGAATATTCACTTGAGGTTTTATTTTCTGAAACATCAATTTCATAGCTGTAAAAAAAAAAAATCCTGCCTTAAATCCTCTTACTTTGTTACACGCCACAAATCTGTGAGGATCACTGTATTTCAGTGATCAACTTGATGCTATAGATCATATTTTTTGTGAAACCCACTTCCTGACATGTATACTGCAGTTGTTGAGTTTCTGCTCCATCTCCAAGTGAAGCTTTCACAAGCACCCAAAATAGCCACTTGAAAGAAGTCTTTGTGCATTGATTCAAGAATACAGCATCACTTGTGCCAACACAAAGATCATGTAGTAATGCTGAAAACACCAGTATTTTTTATGCATAAGGGACATGCATAACTGTACCCAGGGAACTCGTATTTTCCAATAAATTTCAAGACAAAACAATTTGTTTTAACAAAAAAAATGTTAATACAACCATATAATTCTTATTAGTTATTGCCATTAATATTAATTATGTTCATTCCTGACACTAATCATACAGCTAGACTATAATTTTAACTCAGTTTCCTTTATACCATACATTAAAATAAAAATATGGTCTAATGCATCATTCCTCTTGTAAGTTGCAATACTAAAGAGTCGGTGAAACCTCCCTGCACAGACAGAGTCATGGAAAGCATTATCAGGCAGATTAAGTGAGTCCTCCTCTGTGGGTTAACCATAAGCTGTTCATGAACCCAAGTGTTAACTAAACATAGCAGGAGACTGAACCATGAAATAACATTAGTGGCAATCTTTGTGCTCGACTTAGGTTTTCCACTTTTAAAAACCTGCCTCCCTTCAGAGCAGCAGCGAATATGGCATGGCTAACCAGCTGACAAAAATCACTGAAAAAATAAATCACAATTCTTTGACATCCTAACATGTAAAACAAAAAAAACACCTACATTTCTGTTTTCTATACAATCATCCTGACAGTTTTTTTTTAAACTCTTATTTCAGGGTTGTAGCTCAGACAAACAGAAGATGACAATAATGCCTCTCTTTAGAAAAATAATCTTAATTAAAGTTGGCTTCAAAATCTCTGCACAAGTTGACCAACTTCTGCTCAGGTTAAAAATGTCCATAGGTCTGCTTTTTTGCTGAAAACATTTCACCATTAGTCAGAGCAGAAGTGTAAAAATAAAATTCCTAATGGCTGAATTTCATTTAGCTTCAGCTTCAGGATCCTGGCATATTCTGAATGCTGGCTCACTGTCAACCATTATGGTTTACTTAGTCTCTTGAATAACACAGAGCCATTGTTAATGCTATTAGTAACACCCGGGCTTTGCCTACTATGACAAGTTGAAATGGCTGTTATGAAAAAAGAGACTGTGAAGCTTTAGGAGACAAGCCAGTGGAATTATGAAAATTTAAATGGCAGAGCTCATGCATTTCCTCCGAATGAGACTTACAAAGTTAGAGAACAAAAACTTGGAGAGTCAAAAGATATACTTGAGACACATGATATGCCACTTAGGACTAAGGTTAATCCAATGTAAAAATGGTAAATGGACTGTACTTATATAGCCCTTTTCCACCTTAATGGACAAAGTGCTTTCCAAGTGCTGCCCTTTCAACTTGGACCATTCTACCACCTGAGCTGGAGCCTCCTCAAGACATATTTGAAATTATATCTCATGAAGAAAAATTAGACTAAAAGAAAAAAAACTGAGTGGCAAGAAAAGATAAGGTCAGTTAGTGCAAATGCAGCTGTTTAACACATTGTCGATTGGTGATGCTGTGTCAGAAAAAAGCTTTAGTGTAGGAGCATTTTAGCAACATTTCCAAAGTATTTACTCCATACCTATTCTGATACTGGAAATATGCATGTCAGTGTAAACAGGAAGTAAAAGGCTGGTTACTTAGTGAATAACTGGTTGCGGCGGGACACAGTGAAATCTACCAAAAATCTTAGTTTCTCCTAAGTCAGCACCAAATACTGAATTTCTACATATCTTCATCCTTGAATGGGTTTTCAAAACAATCTATTTTTAATTACATGGCAAAAAACATAGAACAAGTATGTTTATAATAATATCCATGCAGATCATAGATACAGCCATGTGAAAAAGTTTTTACAGGACTCTGTCCTGTTAAAAACTAATCATGCCTCAGATTCAGTAGCTTATAGAGCCACCTTTGGCAACAATACCCTGAAGTAATTGTTTCCTATATGGGCATCTCTCATATCATTGTGGAGAAATTTTGGCCAATCCTTCTTTACACTGTTGTTTCAGTGCATTGAGGTGTGCAGGAATTCATTTATCTTCTCTTAAGACTCCACCATAGCACTGGATTCGGTTGACTGGGAAATGGCAACATCTTGATTCTTTTCTTTTTCAGGCACTCTGTTTTAGTTTTGCTGGTGCGCTTCGAATCAAAGTCCAGTAACATGATCCAAGCTTTAGCTGTCAGAAGATGATTCACCTTTGACCCTAGAATACTTTGGTACACAGACAAGCTCATGGCCGACTCAGTGACTGCAAGGTGCCCAGGCCCTGTAGCGTCAAAACAAGTCCACATTATCACTCGTTCATCTCAGTGCTTGACACTTTGTTTGAGGTATGTACTGATAGGCTGTGTTTGGTTTTCATCAAATGTGACACTGCATTATGGCTAATTTGGTCTTGTCTGTCCATAGGACATTGTTTCACAAGTCTTGCGGTTTGTACAGATGCAACTTTGCAAACCTAAACCTTGCTGCCATGTTTTCTTTTAGAGAGAAGAGGCATTTCCCTGGCAATCCTTCCTAACGACTTAAATCTTTTTCTAATTGCACTGTCATGAACCTAACATTTAACATGCTAAATGAGGCCTGTAGAGTCTGAGAAATGCAGCGCTTGGGGATTTTCCTGTTTCTCTGACCATTACGCTATCTGACTTTGGGGTGAATTTGCTGGAATTTCCACTTCTGGGAAGACTGGCAATCATCTCAAATGTTTTCCACTTGTAAATAATCTTTCTCACTGTGGAATGATGGATTTCAAACAGTGTGGAAATGGCCCTATAACCCTTCCCAGATTGATGGGCAGCAACAATTACTTCTCTAAGATCACTGCTGATGTCTTTCCTCATTGATACGCACATATGAATGCTCCAGACCACTGAATTGCCAAAGCTTCTGCTTTCACAGAGTTGCTCACACTAATTGATGATCAATTAATCCAGTGCAACTGATTTGCAGCACCTTACCCTTTTAATTCCCATGGAAGCAATAAGGATGTACTTAGTTATTCACACACTGCTTCTGCATTTTGGCTCAATTTTTGTTAAATAAATAATGACGCTGTGTAATATGTCACATGCTATTATTTAGCTAAGATAAGGTAAGATAAGATAAGATAGATTTTACTGTCATTGTAAAAGAGCATTACAATGAAATGATCAACCTGCTAAGGACCAGATGATTTTTTAAAATTATGTCCTGACATGTAAAACCTTAAAACTGAACGAGGGTGCACTTTCTTTTTTTTTACAACTGTACTACGTTTAGCTAGAGGCAGGGACATAAAATGCAGCTGTTGAATAAAACTATAAACTGACAGAGCTTCCACACAGTGTCTCCACAGTGAATAAGTGAACAATTACGGAACAAAGTGTGGACTTTGTGTATCTATGGATCTCTAAGACCTCCTCTGTTATAAGGCTGCAACCACAATGATATCATGCAAAAGGCTCCAAGGTTGAGCTCAGACTGTGTCCAGTCAAAGTGGAAAGCAACTGTCATATCACATATAAAATACAGGACCAATTCATGCTTCTGTTAACACTAATGTTGCTAATATGGTGTCTATTAGAATGAAAAAGTCTACTGAAGGTGCTGCTTTGCTGTTGCTTTTGTCACTAATTTATGTTTGTGAATTATCTTGCTGACTTTGCCTTTGTTTGTTCAAGATTTCAGGCAGGTTTCTAGGTTTTGTCACTCTGTTCCTCAACTATTTCATTCAGTCCTGTCTGTTCATTTAACAGATTGCAACCACACACCTCTATGTTTCACTTCAAAAGGCAGCTCCTAAAATGGCATTGTGCAAAAACGAAGGCGCTCTTTTTCTATTGTGACCACACAATAGGATATTTTTATTAATTCCAGGCATCTCGGTGGTTCTCTGTTTTTCTGATGAAGAAGTGTCCACAAAAATGTCCAGTCCAAAACAGCCAATAAGGTAAGTGGAAAGAATACTCTCAGGATTTTAATGCTTGACACCAAACGGTTTCATTTGGAGTTTGAAGGTCTTGTTCCTTGGAAATCAATTTATCATCGACATGTTTAAGGGGTAAAACCTGTTTGTTTGTTTTGGGGTTTTTTCAGGACTAAAGGCTTAAACTCCTTTGTATTATATACCTGAAGATGTCAACTTAAAGTTGGCGAATACAACTGAAGCATACTAATGTAGCTAGGTGTTTAAAAAAAGAAAGAAAAAGAAAGGACTTCCAAGGTCACTTACTCATTTTCAAAAGCTTCTAAAGCTTCAGATTTTTCTCATATTCACAAGGGGGTTTACTTCTGCCTCCTGCCTGTCTGATTTCCTTGTTTTCAGTCAATAGCCTCCTGTCAATCACAGCCCCGTGAAGCGAACAGACAAAACCAAAGTGAAACTCTGCTGCCAGCACTGCTCTCTACTGTAACATAGAAATTAAAGCAGGATTTTACACAACAAAAGAAGGGAAAATAAATATCTCTCTAGAAGGTGAACATATCAAAGTCTTTTCAACAATTGGGAAATGGTCAAAGGTTACACAGTCTCCCCCAGAGAACCTAGAATACCTGCAAACATTTAGGTTTGAAAACCTGGGAGGTTTTTCTTATTTGGTTACTTTGATTAGGGTAGTGGCTCACTTAGAGTAATGTTCTGTAAGCTGGGTTGGCTGTTTGTTTGAAAATATATGCTGTAAATCTCTCTCTGAGGGAACTAAAAATACAACCCAGTACACCCTGCCTTTATCATCAATACATGGTCGGTACATTTGAGAAAATCCTGTAGTTTTAGGTCCCTCAGAGACAGAGATTTACTGCTGAGGTACATATATATATAGCTTCAAACAAGCAATCAGCCCTGGTGACAAACATAGTCGAGCCACTCCCCTAATCCACGTAACAACAAAACCCTGAAAGTGGATTTAGAGGCCTAGGGGCCATCGCACTATAGTAACCAACAGGAGACAACGGATGTGTAAAACGATTTTGGTGACACTGCACTGCAGAACTAGTATGTTTTTGAAGAGTCTGTTTTTCCAGTGTTGCCCTTTGTAGATGGTCCCTGCACACACATCTCACAGCGCGTCTATCTAACTGTAGACAATTTTACAACGATAGTCATCAAATCATCCAAGTTGGATGATTTTATTGAAAATGGCTGCAACCCGTAATGTACGCTTGGAAAGATGCATCTTTTGTGTTTTTAAAGCTTTTCAGTTGCGTGTTATTGATTCCAGAAGCCTGAGTTAATTAATACCTTTCCAACTGCGCCAAAGTCAAAAACTCCTCGTTACGAACAGCCAAAGAGTCGTGCACGCGGCTCAACTCGTCATTATTTAATGGCCTGTGTTTCTGAAGTCTTTACGGTGTCTTCACAGTGAGGATGGCTGAAATGCTCAAACGGCTTATTCATTTATCTGCCTGTGCCAAAATCAGCCGCGCACACCCTTTGAATTGGGATGCGGATTGCCAGATTTGACAGATGGGTAGAAACTGTATTTAGAAGAGTGGTTCTCGAGTTTGTTTTTTTTGGCATGCCCCACTTCAGAAGCCGAAAAAAGTTTGCGTCCCACACAACACAAAAATGCACGTCCCGCACCTCGCAATTTTATCAATCACTAACAAGAAAAAAAGATCCACGCTGAATTTTACTTCAATAAAGGTGCATGTCATCAGCGCAAGAGCATCAGCAAACGTTTGCTTGTTTCTTTTTCAGAAAAAAAAAAATCAATTCACCTTAGTATCACTTAACATTTTTCACATTTGAGAATCAGTGATTTAGAATGTGGATTGTGTCTGTAGACTGCATTTCATACACAATCTGGCCACTCGGGTAACATTGCAAAAACAACACACAACTTACTGATTCGAGTTTTACCATTATTTAAAATAAAGTGTAAGGGCCATGCAATTTCCAAGAGGTTCTCGGGAGAAATGGCAAAACAGTCAACTGCCAGAAGATGTCTTAAAACACAGGGAAAAACCCAAGAGTGGTGACAGGTATGGCACCTGGAGATATGGAGAAGTTCACGCCAAAGCCAGGAACAATCAAGCTTCTGTTCTGAATCAAAAACTGGATTCTCCAGTTTAACTGAAGACTCGATACGTTTCCTGGATGAGCCATCAGTCAGTCACACACACAGTAAGGAGTCTAGTGGTTTTCCAACATTTTCTACTCAAGGCATACCTGTGTTCATAATGGCATGAAACAGACTGTGTGATGAAACCTCTTTCAACGTGACACTGGCAATTTAGTTAGTTGTAGTTTGATCCACACAAGAAAGCCTTGCACCTTGTGCTTTTTGACTATCAAGCATCAATCAGACCATTTGACATGTAGGAACAGTAAATTTCAAAAAATATAATTAATTACATTTTGTGCAGTTGTAATAATATTGTATGGTACATCATTTGGGAACCATAATTAGTGATCATAAGTGAACAGATACAGTATCAGCTGAACGACTAAAACAGTATTAAGTTAGAACATTTGGCGGGCTCTTTCTTTTTTCATAGTTCTAGTAACTCTCAATCTGTTTTATGTATGAAGCAACTCACCTGTCTCTTCATCATGCCCTTCACACACAGCAGCCTTTCACTAACAAATACACACAGTTCAACACAACATTTAGGAGATCAAGTCGCATCTCTGCAAACACACAGATACATGAAGTCTAATTTAAAAATAAACCCACTGATGGAAAATCCCTGCTTTTGTTTTCTCTGTCTTCATGATGATGATGATGGATCAATGCAGCTGCTCCAAGCACACTCATTCACACAGTCAGGAGTGTGTGCATGAAGATATGTTTGTGGCCACACTCACAGTCGTTCATATGCAGGGGTGCCGCAGATTAAATCAAATATAAAACCCATAATGATTGATTGCGTTAAAAGCAAAACTTGCCTTGATTTGGTGACCACTCTGACCACTGTTGATCCTGGAGGTCATCCTCCATCAGCGCGTCCCTACTGACCAAAGCTCATTTTCCATATGCAGTGCAAATATTTGATGGAAAAATAAAATGAAACCTCTTTTCTCGAGCACAATCCCTCTGATGTCTAAGCCATCATCAGTGGTGACCCCAACTCTAACTCTAACCCTAGGCAATCAGAACATGTTTATTTGTTTGCATTAAATTGTTCTCACAAGTCTTGACAATCAGGGAACAAAAGAAAAAGTTGCACACATAAAAATCTACTTACATTTTATCCAAAACCGTATTTTTTTTTTCCAAAATATAGGGTTAGGGTAGGAAATCAGCTACAGTCGAGTAGACCTCAGTGGGTTAATTAATGATTTTCTCATTCACTGTTGATGTCATGTTTCCCACACAAAGAGTTTAAATAGGTGGGTCACCCAATTACACTGCTGTGCAAAAGTCTCAAGCCACCCCTCATTCCTTTATATTTTGACTTTCTTGCCATTTTTAATACTGGTCTTGAGTGATAGATCTCAAGGCTTTCTGAAGGTCTTTCAAAGTTTTACTTTGGAGTTTGGCTGCTTTTTCACTCATTTTCAGTCTTTTTCAGAGAGATTTTTTTTGCTTGTTTCCACTGACTTATGAGCGATTTAACCATAAAAAGACACCTAACACAAAGGACGAACTAGTGTTGTGGCTACATATAATAGACAACTTAATCTAGAACCAATTTTAAATTATATCTTTCGTCACTTTGTTATTAGCAGCTTGTCACAAACATGTATAATTTGTTCTCATTTCTTTAGATGAATCTATTAAAAATGTCAAAGATAACACAGATCGACAGATATAAAATAATATTTTTGCACCAGCAAGATGATTCCCAAAGAGCTATTCGCTGAAAACTTGGTATATCAGCACAATATATTGTGTGTTCTCAAAAAATTTAAGGAAACTGGACAACTGAAGGACAAAGGAAGAAGTGGTGGGTCTAAAAACTACCTACAACAGATGAGCAGTATCTGAATGTCATATATTTAAGAAATAGGAAAAAAAATCCAACAAAGACCTGACACAGGACCTCAGAGATGCATCTGGCCCGTCAGTTGATCAATCTGTTATTTGCAGAAGCCTCAACAGAAACGGTGGCCTTCAAGAAGCCATTTTAGGGAAGGGAAACAGGGAGGAAAGGTTGAGGTGTGCCAAATTACACAAGAAACTGGACTGAAAATCAGTAGCTTATGTGTGGCTTACAGGTCTTCTGGAGTGATGAATCCAAATTTGAAAAATTTTGATTGAAATTTTTGAACGGTACAACATTGAGTGTCAATAAGCATCCATAAAACACGATAGAGACTCTGTCATGGTTTGGGGCTGCATTTCAGCCAGGGGTGTTAGGTATCTTTTCATAACCACTGGAATGCAGAAAAGTACAATCAGATTTTGCTCCATCATGCAATGCCATCTTAAAAGCGGCTTTATTTTTAAGCAAGACAATGATCCCAAAGCCGACCTGGATAGAAAAACACACGACAGAAAACTATCAGTCAACTGGCCTCCTCAGAGCCCAGACCTCAACATTACTGAAACGCGGGATCATCTTGCCGGAGAACAGAACAAAAGAAATGACAAGAAAGCTGGCTAAGAGATTTCAGGCTATGTTGGACAATTAAGGTGGTCATGCCAAATATTGACTGTCAAGCTCATTAGAATTGTACACACTCTGTTTGTGCCTTAAGTTCTGTATTTCAGTTCATGTTTGCCTATGTTACAGTAAATTCTTGCAGCTTTTTAACATTTTCCTAGCAAAATATAAAGAAATGAGTCTTACACACTACTGTATGTTGTGCAAGTCTGCAGTCTAAGATTGCAGTGGTTTTCACATTCGCTGTACAAGTTAAAGGTCCCTGGTGCCATACCAGGTGGGGGGCATGAGCCCCTCTCACCATGCAGGGTTGCATCAGGAAGGGCATCTGGTGTAAAATCTCTGTCAAAATACCCACGCTGTGGTGGCTCCTTGGGGAGGATGCAAGGGAGCAGCTGAAGGTACATTGTATATACATTATTACTTAATAATTGATCGAAGAAAGCATGGGTGCGCCTCTGTTCAGACATTCCAACTATCGCTACAAACACAATCTGATTCGTGGGCACCAATGCATGTCTGATTAAACATGGCTGTAATTAGATTCAGCTGCTCTGAACATCGGCGTTTCTCATCATTTTACACAGAGATCTTTTTTTCAACACACACTCCCTGTAAAGCTTCTCTGAAATAAGCTCACAGTTTAACAGCAGTAAATTTAAGTCTTTGCAAGTGTCACATTTGCACATCCCAGTAGACACGAGTCAGATCTCCTGGTGGTTTGTCCTTTAGAAATCCACATCGAGACTTCGAAATCACATATTTTGAGGCTTTAGAAAACATGTTCAGTGTTTTGGAAAGACATCTGGCTGGCTGTTAGATAACTGTGTGTCCATGCTGGCCGAGGTTCGCTCCAACTAATATTCTTTGAAAACGGAAGGATAAACAACATCAAAGCGCTGCTGATTATCAGCCTCGGGTGAAAGCTGGACACATATGATGCGGGTTTGAATCCCGCTGAGGGCTGGTGACCTTTATGTGATGATAAAAAAGCAAGTTCCATCATAAACTCCTGTCAGTGATCAGCAGAGGGTGGAAATCAGCTAACAAACATTAAAAAGACACAATTAATTAAATTAATTTTCCCTCTTACAAGTTTGTTTTAATTCAGTTGATTGTGTTTAACAATCACACTGTAATACTTTGAATTTCAAGGCATCATTAACACCTTTTTGCCCTTTTTGAACATAATTAACACCTTGCAGGTGTAAGGTGAGGAACCTATACAGCTGTTCCTCAGATTTATCTTTTTCATGCCGAATGGTTGAAGAAGATATTCTAAAATGAATCTCTGTAAAAGTAAACAATTAGAAATTGTAAATAAAAGAACACTTGATTAAAAGTTTGGTTTTTGCCACTTGCTCAAATTCCTCAAACTGCTATGAATATGGTCTGTGTAATTAAAAAATAAAAATGATCCTTGCTTAATTTTCCTTGATTAATATATAACAGAAGCTTGGTAAAAGTTAAATATAATGCTTTCTGCATGAATACAAAAACCATACACAGGCGCAGAGGACAAAGACTTCACCAACCAAGGAAGGTCACTCAACTTCAGTAACTTTGTGTAAGTTTGGTAGTTTAAAAGCTGACAAAGTACAGTAGCGTACAAATGCGATCAAAAAAGCCACCAAAGACGAGCAACGCCCAAAATCTGTTTGATTTCAAACCATATCATACGTTAAAACAAGCAGTCCCAGGCGAGTTCTGTTAGTGGTCAAGGCCTGGATCGAGAACCACGCATCAGAAAAATATTTTATCCTCAATTCCCTGCACTGTTACTTGGATTTAACATTCACTGTTTGAATAAATGGTATGAGTTTTATGAGAACACTTCTGTGGTTATATTTTTTGGCCAATTTGGCTTGCCCTTATATTGCAACACGGTGCAGAAAGCACTCTGCTGCTGCTGCTCACTATTAGGTATGAAAAGCTTACTGAGTCAGTGTACACAATAAAAACAAAAACTATCACCCCATAAGTTTCGTTTTATTGTTATGTGACTACAATTTGTTTATCTAAACACCCCGAGATTCTGTGTTAATCTTGGAGTGACAGTGCCCCCTCGCAGATTTAGTAATTATGACGGGAGAAAATTAGGATATCATGATGTTATTAAAACACTACTAACAGTGGATTTATGTTACTGTTTTACATCGGCACAGTAGTTATGTCCGTCAACTCGTGCTAACTAATTACGTTAAATCATTCATTGCTGTAAGTCAATGTTTGAAAGTCTGTTCATGACAGAAGTGAGAAATAATTGTGCCTGTTTCCATCTCACCCACAGTTTTTTGCATTAGGGGAGCACATTGAGCATTATGGAATGTGGATAGTGCAACTCTAACCTGTGCACACTAACATCCTCTGCCACACTCCAGCCGTGACGTTTTCAGTCATCCCACAGGGGGGTGAAGGGATTGTAGAGCAGATCATGCAACCCTATCTGAGTGATGCTACCTAGGACTGGCTGGATCCTTGGGACCAGAACATAAATGACATGGTAGCTCATCTGGCTCACAGTCCATAAGAATTCACAGGCTACTGTGATGCATGAAGCACAGAAAGAAAGTGATGAGTTTTGTAGTCACTGGCTAGCTGTATTGCATTAACAATGAAAATAAAAATCCACGGAGAAGTCAAAGAGGCTTGCAGGCAGTCATATCCAGGACAATGGCCCTAGCCCTTGAACAGCGCTGGCCTAGTTTAAGACATTTAATGTCGTAAATAAACCTAATGACATCATTTATGTATAGATGGCAGAGGGGCAATGTACATTACAATCCAGAGCAATACTCCTAGGAGTAGCGATTCTTGTGAAAATGGAAAAGTGTCCAAAAAAAAGACAAATATGCGTCAACCTTGAGCAAAGTTTGAGTGACCTATGTGTGCAAGTTTGACTAAAATTTGACCAATACGCTGGAGGGAGCAATGATTCTCGTGAATTGTTGACTGACAGACGGATGACAGCAGGTTGAGCTAGTTGAACAAGCACACCTTTTTTCCTTTACGACAGTTTACTCTCACCCCTTTGTAAACGCTCAAAACTCACTCACAGTTCAGCTCAAGCTGAAATTATAAAAAGAGACAATAAATGTATGTTGTTTAGTCAATAAATAGTCAAGATTACATTTAGTGACCAAAATAATTATGATTATGGTTTTTGTCATAATCAATTATTTAACAAAATGTATGTTGTAGCTGAAAATGTAAAATATTCAATATCATTATGAGAGCATTCAGGCACTTAAATGCAGCACAATCATTTTATTAATCCAAAAAACAGTTTTCATAGGACTCAGCCCATTATCCCTCATAATCCCCAATTTAGAAGTTTTAAAAAAACCCTAAAATGCGAAATAACTGAGTCTTCAAAGTAATTGACTCATAAAGAGCGGGCTGCACAAAGTGGCTCAGTTATAAGAAAGGATGCATTAAAGAGGAACACTGAGACAGACTCTGCTTTCCTTACCATCCCCTCTCCTCATCACTCGGTGCCCTGATGCCCGCTGGCTTGCTCTGGATCAGCTGTTTACATGCAACATCACAACCCTCCCTGGATAAACCCAACACTGTCAACATCGCCATGGAAACCGAGCCTGCACAAACCTGTTAAAACCCACCAGGTAAACGGGACAACTCACAGGCTGCGGCTACTGCACAACAGGGGAATGAGTCTTCCTTAAAAAAAAAGAAAAGAAAAAGAATAACCAGATATTGACAGGCACGTCGATGCTGCCGCAAGGTGATCAGAATTCAATATAAACCAATAGAATCCATCAGGAGCCGAGTGTTTTTGTTGTTTCTTCTTCATTCAGCCTGCAGGGACGCAGACTGACAGACAGAAAGTGATAGCAGAGCAGCCGCTGTCATTCACAGACAAACTCAAGTGCATCTTATTGTCATGCAGATGACAGCCTGAGCCTCAGCAGCAGAACTGCTTTTATTTCTGACAGTGAGGCTGGATCAGATTTTTTTATAGGGGTAGCTTGATTTTGTTCATTTTGGCCACTATTAAAGTCAAATTGGAGCCTTTTTGTGTGAGTTTTAGCCACAATACAACACAATATTTGTGTTGTCTCCTTGTGCTCTCCTCATAGTGTTAAGTCTTACGTCTCTAGCCATTTCTCAGTCCTAATGCCTCTTCGGTTCCAGATGGTCCAAATCACTGTCTGTGAACACAGTTGGCCTTGCCATCCACAAATGTAGGTTAAAGCTCTCTATCATGCAAAGAAGAAACCCTATATGAACACGATCCAGGAACGCCATGGACTGAGACCAATCAAAATTTCAAATTCTCTTTGAAAATCATGGATGGAAAGGAGAGGGACCGTCAGATTTGTTATCAGCACTCGGTAGTTCAAAAGCCTGCATCTCTGATGGTATGGGGGTGCATTAGTGCCTATGGCACTGGCAACTTGCACACCTGGAAACGCGCCACCAATGCTGAAGGGTATATACAGGTTTTAGAGCAACACATGCTCCACTACTGGTCTTGCATATTTCAGCATGACAATGCTAAACCACATACTGCAGCTATCACAACAGACTGGCTTTGTAATAGAAGGGCCGGGGTGACGGGCTGGCCTGCCTACAGTCCAGACCTTTCAGCAAATGAAAACATTTGGTGTGTCGTGAAATCCAAAATATGACAAAGAAGACCCAGGACTGTTGAGCAACTAGAATTCTGTATCAGACAAGAATGGGTCCCAGAAGTCCAGCAGCTGGTCTCCTCAGTTCCCAGGCATTTACAAACTGTTGTTAAAAGAAGAGGGGATGCCCAATCAGACAGTTATACCAAAAACAGCACATATATGGTCAAGATGTCCAGCCTAGTCACTCATATGGGGAGGTGAAGTTTACCAGACAACAATCGGCTACAGCTCAAATGGTACACATATTACTCTTTTGTCATCTAACTAAACACTCAAAGTGCTTTTCACACAGCACTTTTATTCTATGCATCTAAGAGGAATTTACCTCTTAAGCACTCATTCACACTTAAATGGCTGCTGTGTTCCACCCAGGGACACTTTAGCACATAGCCTGGAGGAACCAGGGATCGAACCATAAACCTTCCAATTGTGAAAAGACCCACTCTACCTCCTCAGTCACAGCCATTCTGTGTGTATGTATCCAGCTATCAGTCAGAGTAGACACATCCCAAACTTTAAGTCTTATCAAAACCCGTGTAGACGACTTCACTAAGTGTAGTTATTTATTGGTGTCTTGCGCTGTGTCTTTATTGGGCTAATCAGGCTTAGCATAACAGCACAAATGAGAAACAAAACTAAAAATACAATTAACTGCAAGTGGAAATAAAATTTGAAATGTATGTAATCCCAAGAATGCTAAGATCTCAAAAAAACACAAATATTTCACCTCAGGAATGTCTCCAGTTCTCTCTGTAAATTCTGTTTAATGTATGGTTCTGTATAATCTTCTCTGAAATTCATAAGCTCTGTGTAATATCTAAGCTTTGCACAAATACACAGCTCTTCCATGTACCCACTGTTTCCACAGTTGTTCTTGTCAGCAGGGAGTGACTATTTAATCCAGTTCTGATTCCATTTAAATTGGATGCATCACACATTCATTCTCATTGTGCTTCCATTCATTTTAATCAGATTAACTTCCAAAAGGTGCAGCAGCTCTAAAATCTGTGTTTGTTTCCAGAGTAATAATTAAACACCAAGTTACGAGATGAGGGGACGTTTGATTTGAAGGCTATACTTAAAAGCCTCAGACGACAAAAGCTCAGTTTGTGGGGGGATCAAGTGAGGGAAACGTGTCAGAGCAGGAGGACAGCAGTGAAAGGAAATGTAATATTTCTGCAGTGGCTGTTGTGTTATGATGGGGGTTTTTTCTGCTTTAAAATCAGATGCAAAGGCCATGATGACAACAAAACAAGCAGTGCATTCATCCAATAAGATGCAGGAAGGGTTCGTGTAGAAGACGTGAAGGAGAGAACTGTCAATCATTTCTCATACAGCTGTGAAAACAGATTTTTTTTAATGAATAATTGAATTCAGGCTTTGCAGACACTCTTGAAGCTCTTGTGTAATCAGTCTAGAAACCCTGAAGCACCTTCAAGTTAATCTTTGAAATTTCCACCTGAGTAAAAAAATATCTTCAGCAAAACTGTATCATTTTTTATTCAACGCTGTAAATTAGCGCATAAATAACAGCCTAATAACATTAATTTTATTACCTTATGAGACAGCTACAGTCTCGCAAGATTCATCAAAGCATTCATCGTACCAGGCTTCAAGTCCACTTCAATTCAAGCTCACCAGACTGAGTGTTTTGGCCGCTGCTACGTTGGGTTTTTTGTGGGTTACGTGGCCACGTTTGAATGAGAGGGTAGACTGTTTTAAGGGATGTCACCAGAACTGATGCTTAGGGGAACCTTCTAATATCAAAATTCTGAAAACACAACAGTACTTGCTTTTTTGTTGTACCGTTATTTTGGTACCGGGCACAACTTGTGTACACAGTCACTGGCACGTACCAGGTACCGAGGCTGCAGTTCTTCAGGAACTGATGGGGGCAGCACACGGCTATGTGTTCTGGTCTATCCTTACAAGCTAATAAAGCAGAAGGATTCCCATAAACACAGGAAAAACTAGAAATTGCACAGCAAAAACTACATGTGGAAGTGGTTACCCATGCAGCTGTTGGGATAGCTCCACCCAGCTCATAAAAAAGAATGGCAGCTGGGAGTGGAAGCGAAGGAGGGATAACTGATTCACAAAACGTAATAAGCAAACAATGCTGTCATACTTTTCAGACCAATTTGGGATTCGGATAGAAACTTTACAATTACCCCAATCACTGGGCGGTTTGTCACTTCCTAATTTTCTATACTACTATTGGGCCGCAAATATTAGGCCATTGTTATACTGGATGCATGGGTCCTCTGTTAAACCCAGTTGGGTGGCTCTGGAAGCGGGTTCAATCCAACAATCATCTCATACAGCCTTATTGTGCTCCAGTCTACCACACAAAGAACCCGGTCATCATCCATACAGTAAAAATTTGGAATCAATTTAAAAAGCCTTTAATCTTATGGAGATGTGACTTGCTGCCCCAATAACAAAAAATCATCTCTTTATACCCTCAATTATGGACAAAGCATTTGACAGCTGGACAAATTCTGGGATATGGTCCCTGAATGATTTATATATTGATGATAGATTCGCTTCTTTTGAAGAGTTG
>VUQH01057469.1:0-14477 GCA_015106775.1 Etroplus canarensis
CTTTTAGTTCCTGGATTAAGTTTTTGTATTCAGGTGCCACTGTCATGCTTAAGGTGGGCTTAGCTGACCTGTTCCTGCTCAGAGATGCATCAGACAGGGGTGCCCCCTCTCTAGGATGCTGCATGCCCTGGCCATTGAACCCCTCTTGCAGCAACTTTGGAAACATCTTACGGGTTTGACCTTTGCGGATGGTTTTCAAAGTAAAGTGTGTTTGTCTGCATGCGCTGATGATGTGACAGTCTTTATAACAGGGCAACGTGATGTTAAAATCCTTTCACAGAAACTAGCTCTGTATGAGCAAGCATCCTCTGCAAGGGTCAACTGGTCAAAATGTGAAGGTTTCTTACTAGGGGAGTGGAACAACAAGGTGCAACTGACATTACCAGCTGGGCTGCAGTGGAACCGAGAGGGGCTCAAGTGTCTAGGCGTTTTTCTGGGCAATGACAATTTTCAGGAGAAAAATTGGGAGGGTTTATTTGAGAAAATCAGTGCCCAATTGTCTTGGGTCTTGTCTTGGGTCCAGCCCCAGTTGTCCTATAGGGGGAGAACTTTGGTTGCTAACAACCTGGTTGCCTCCATGCTCTGGCACTGGGTAATTGTTGTCAATTCTCCAGATGAACTCATTAGAGAACTACAAAGGAAATTGGTGGATTTCTTCTGGGGCGGGTTTCACTGGGCAAGGTCTGCTGTGCTATTCCTCCCTGTGTCAGAGGGAGGTCAGGGGCTGATTGACATTCGTAGCCGCATAGCGGCATTTTGCCTTCGGAGTGCTCAGCATTAACTTTATCACAAGCAAAAATTGCCCTGGTTTCAAAAAGCTTCCTTGCTCCTTCATCTAGTAAAATGCCTAGCCTACGACAGACACCTGTTTCTCCTGGACCTCACTGGTGTGGACCTTTCCTGCACTTCTCTTTTTTATCGGTCAGTTCTTCATGCATTGCAGACTGTTTTAAAGGCTTAAAAGGACTGTTTTCAGCTGTGTGGGACTGTTGGTGAAAAACCTCTGTTCTGCAACCCTCTCTTACAGAGTAGGTTGCTCAACTCCGTTAATGTGCAGAGGATTTTCATCGCAGCTGGTTTAACAAAGCTGGCAGGTTTGAGAACAGCAGGGCAATGGAAGACCACTGCCAGACTGGCTCAAGAAACTGGAGTGAGTTCTCTACGCCTTTTGGAGAAGCTTCTGAAGGAAGTTGTGAGTGGTCTTCCTGGCATCTTCAGGGCAACTTTAGGGGCTCGCCATGCGGAGAACCGACTGACTGTGCTGCTTGAATTTCCATTGTTGTCCATCTGTGCCATAGTGGAGGAGCGGGATCAGCAAGGGGGGGTCTTTGCTGTCCTTCCATACACCTTAACTGTCGAAGGAGGCCTTTTACGCTGTAGTGGTGAAAGTCCTCAACAAGGTGTCACTGGCCGGTGTTCGGGAGTCGGCGTGGCTTGATGTGTTGGCACCTGGGTCTTCTCCTAGGGGCAGCTGGAGGTCCTTGTATAAACCTCCCATAGGGAAACGCAGTGCGGATCTCCAGTGGAGAGTGGTGCATGGGGCTGTGGCACGAATAGACATGTGGCACATACAGATCCTAGAACAAGTAGCCATTGTGTTTTTTGTGAAGCTGAGAAAACACTGCAACACCTGTGGCTCAGCTGTCCTAGGTAAGCCCTCCTGTTTACTTTGCTATGGCAGTTGCTCATTGAGTTGGGGAAAATTTTGCAGGACAGTTTTTTTATATTTGGCTCAAAGTACTCTGCAATGCAGCACAGAAAGGTTGGCTTGATTACCTTTCTATTAGGTCAAGCTAAGTTAAGCATCTGGCTTACAAGAAGAAATAAAATGAAGGGGACCAGCTCTGTCAATTGTGTCCTTATGTTTAAGGGTTTGGTGGCTGCACATCTTAAAGTTAAATTTGTATATTATAAAATGGTGTCTGACATGGGGGAATTTCTTTCAGTTTGGGGAGCTGGTGGAATTCTGTGCAGCATGACTGGTGAGGAACTTGTTCTTAATTTCTGAAAAAGAGAGACCGTATGGCTGTGTGCATGGGGGTGTGGGGTTTGTTAATATGTGCAGGTGTTTGTGTTTTTATTTAATGACTGTTTTGTATTCATGATTTAATTTATTAAATGTTTTGTTAAAGCTCTCTCTCTCTCTCTCTCTCCCTCACACACTCACTCATTCACACACACACACACACACACACACACACACACACACACACACTAGCAGTGTGTTTAAGCTTTCAGGTGTGGCTGGGCGGAGCTGGGCCTGCACACCTGCTTCCCATCACCATGCCAGCAGCATTTAAGCCCTGCAGTCTATCTGCTGTGTAGTAAGTCAGGCCAGCCTTTAAGTCTTTGGAATGTAGTACCTAGTGATGGTGGAAATGGAATGTTGAAGAGATCAAAATATTTGGAACAACTGATTCGGAAAAAGATTCAATCTTTTGAAAGGCTTGAAACGTCTCACCACAGTGATATCTGGTGGCCAAATAAATATATGATTTTAAATGTTTACACTGCGCAGTGGTTAGCACTGCTGCCTCACAGCAAGAGGGTCTGGGTTCAAATCCAACAGCTGGCTACCTTAGGCCCTTCTGTGTGGAGTTTGCATGTTCTCCCCGTGCTTGCGTGGGTTCTCTCCGGGTCCTCCGGCTTCCTCCCACAGTCCAAAGACATGCAAAGGGAGTTATGTTAATTGGCAATTCTAAATTGCCCATAGGTGTGAATGTGTGTGTGAATGGTTGTTTGTCTCTCTGTGTTGGCTCTGCGATAGGCTGGCGACCTGTCCAGAGTGTACCCCGCCCTACGCCCGATGACAGCTGGGATGGGCTCCAGCACCCCCCGCGACCCTGATCTGGATAAGCGGAAGAGAATGAATGAATGAAATGTTTACACGCAAACAGTGGAATGTTTTCTTGTCACTTATGACTTTCTGTGTTGGTTTGTAGTATTATTTGTATGGAAGAATATTTATTTTAATCATACAGTATCTGTAGGGGGTGATTCTATACATTTATGAATAAATTCTTTATTTATAACATAAATTACATAAAACAAAGCAAAAAAAAAATGTGAAATTTACAAAAAGCCATCATAATATGATAAAAAATTATGTCTATCAAAATATCTTTGAATTCACACAAGAGAACCTTCACCAAAAGTTGTTTAAAAGTAGCAGGAAGAAGCACATGCTTATTAAGCCCTACCCCTGTCCAATCCATCATGTAACTGGTGATACTGCCTAATATAAACATATGCATAATGCATAAATAATATACCATCCACACAGTGCGAAAATGTAAAGCTACAGTTTCAACACTCTACCTCAGCCATATACTGCTTTTTCATTTTTTGTAATTTTAAAAAACTGATTAATATTTGCACATCTTTTCAAATCCTGCTATGCACATACACCACATTGTTGCTGTATAATTGTAAATTGCAGATGTTACATGCAATGCATACATTTAACTTCCTTCTCTTAGAGAAGCTGAAAGTGATCACAGTCAGCTGACCTGGGATGCTTTCTATCTCCATCTATTTCAATATAATTCCAAAATCTAAAATCAGTACAAGACACTCAGGTAAATGAGGCAAGACTTCACTAATAAACTACAGTTTAGAAAAGCTTTGAAATCTTTTACGCATGTCGGGTGGTGAATCAGCAGCAAACCAGACAAGGACATGAGAAATAATCATTCACACACAGAGCTTATTACATTTATTAGACCACCTGTCATAAAAACGAGATCATCCAGCATCACAAAGTGCTTTAATGCAGACTTTGTCCTTTTCAGTGAGTTCTCTACGTTTTATCATTTGAACAGGGATGAGGAATTTCAGACTGGATTAATCTAGCTACCTTTTCAACTTTTAAAACAAAATAACAAGATCACTGTTTATTCAGATGTGTTTCGCTGAATTTCAAATCAAAAGCAAAGCAAAACATCGGAGATGTTTTGAAACAGCTGGTGACATAATGGAATGCGAAATGGAACAGTCACGTGACAGCCTCCTCTTAATACAGACCTCGGAACAATGTTTCAAATCAAAAGTCCCACATAGGTTTCGGTACATACTGAAACACTGTTTCGATTTTGCCAACACTCATAATACCACTTTGGATACTGTCTCCCTGTTGCTGCTCTGTTTAGATCCTTGTGTGCCACACCTGAGCTGTTGGAAACCCTGCCTGACCCTCCCTTACTCCCTACCCAAGGATTAATGCCAAATGCTTTGGATTACCCAACCAAGGTTTACCTGTCAAACTCACTGCCTGGACATCTCATGGACCTTCTACTCTAACGCTAGGAAACCCAAGGAAAGTAACTTTACACACCAACTGTATATCACTCCCAGCTTGTGTATACACTGAAGAGAAGACTTTGCACATTATTGCACTTTATTGTATATACACTTGTGTTTCATTAAAAATTGTTTCAACCATCCTTCTGAGTCTGTCTACTCCTGGGTCCACACCACTAAAATCTGATATGTTGCTTTCTTTCTCAGAGGAGCCACACTGTCCAGAGTTGTATGTAGTGTGGTCATGAGACTATTAACGAGATAATCAGCCTTAATTCAAGGAAAGTTTAGATAGGTGCCTTGCATTGTGTTGGGACATGGCTTTGAAGGAAGAGATGATGGATGAATATTTTCTTAAATTTAGTCACAGCACTTTCTAATAAACATCTACTGTAATGACATTTTTCCCCAGTGCTGTGTAGTCCATTATAGTAAGCTCAAATGTTAAATGGTGAGACAGAAGAGAATTTTCAGGAAATCCTTTTAAATGTTCATTTTCTATGCCATATGTCAGAACGAGACGAAGAGTGCGATTAAAACGGTGAGTTAGTTCATTTCCATTTTGTGAAAAGCCAGTTGAGTCTATTAATGAATTAAATGCAGTGTTGAGTCTGTTATTTTCAACATCTACATGAATGTTAAAATTTTAAAAGCAAGTCCGATTATTCTTACAATGCAAGAAATGATGGCAAATAGACAGTGTATTGTCTGCCAGGTTATATTGGTTTAGATTATGCACTATTTCTGTTTTGATTGGAGAAATGTCTGCCAAATGAATAACTAAAAATCAAAATGTAAATGTTGTCACCTTCCTTTGTAAACCTTTTTTCTGAAAAAGAAAGATGAAGCTTTTTCATTTAAATGAGGACTACTAATAAAGGAACTGTTAAGCTGGTTCCATGACTATGAAGCTCAGCAGCAAATCAACTGCTGACTACCCAACAGAATTTGAAGATTAGCTTAAGGTCTCTGACTAATTTAAGAGCCATCAAAAGCACTTCAAAATTTGTTTCTGTAAGTAACTTGAAGCCAGGGTAAATATTTAAAAACACAAGCAATGTGCTCATGTGTTAGTCTGTTGATCTCAGTTAATTAGGGTAATGGGAGTTTCATTATTTTTTCTTGTTGGCATATAGAAATATTTGTTCATTACTGTAAGAAATTTTAATTTGACGGAAATTTAATTGCTGCCAGCTATTTATTTACTCTAAACCTTGGTGGAGTTTGTGTAAGTGGCAAGTAAATTATAAATGTTTTCATCATAATTGAGAATAGTAATGTTTTTGCTACACATTATATGAGAAGCATAAATAAATTAAGGCGGCCCATGATTGAAACCCCGGGGTACTCCACCTGTCAGGGTAAACTGCTCATGCATGGCCACCATCTAAAGATTGAGGTAATGTAGAGGACTGGGCTCTGTACCATCCACTTTACACTATTTAAATAAGTATTTTATTGTCATTGGTATCGAACAGTGCCCTAAAATCTAACATTATTAGTCAAGGTTCAGTCAGATACCAGTAAACATCTTTCTCACTGCTGTGATGTTTCAAACATTCTCAGTGATTTCTTCACTTAAGAAAAGACTGGAAATGGGTCTGCAAGTATTTGATATTGAAGGTTGTTGAATAATTATTAAAATATGTAATACTGAAAAAAAGGAGCCACTGGCAATGTTCATCGCATTTGGTTCCAAATGGTTGGATCAACTGAGATACTTCACTACATTCTCCAGAGTCTAAATATTGATAGCAATCAACTGCAGACAATCTAGTCTGTGCAGTTGTGTCTTTTGGTATTATAAGTCAGTTTATTTCTCAACAGTGGTAAACAAGGCATAAATTGTTGATATTCCTGGTAATGATGATAAAAATATTTGTCAGAAGGGCATATATCTCTAACACAGTGTTAGAAATATTAAGGTCCGAATCAAAAGTTTGACGAGGATCTTGAGGTTAATTTAATAAACAGTAGGATTTCTTCAACACATACAAGAACATTCAAATGAGTCAAATTCCCAATATGCTAACTTCCTGCATTAAAATATGAAGGTGATGAACCTATTTAGATGATAGAACAGATGTTGACAAGTCGATTGCACCCCTTTGCGACAGGACGTAGAAGAGTTTAACTTTCACACAACACGTATCTCCCTTTGTCTCTTTTTTTAACACCTGCATCAAAATGTGAAGGGAAAATGTCTGCTACACATGTTTAGGTATCTCTAAAAATGGTATCGTCAAATTTAAAGAAACAAAAAACAAAACACATCATCTGTTGACTTCCACAATGATACACATTGAAAGGTTATGAATGGGAGTTGTCAGTGTGACTCCTTAAAGTGACATAAATTATGTAAAAGAAAACATATTACTCATTTGGTACTGGAACAGACAAACACTGGTTTGTATAGCACACATCCTTGAAAGTAACCTGGTTAAAAATTGGTCTATCCTGACAGATGCATAAAATGCACGTTTGTGTCAGCTGATATGAGAAGCCAGCACAGTTTGTCATTTTGTCTCTGGAAAGCTGCTGTTAGTGCCAGTAAAAGTTAAAGTGTCTTTTTTTGTTTTGCACACTACTAGGGAGAAACAGTTAGAATAAGAGCTTACTGAAAAGGTGTATCTTACCAACATAGATACTAGAACAAAAGCATGATACAACAAAAAGGGGCTGCCTTTTCATTGGATTTATAACAGATGTTAACTGGCTATTAAAATATCTCTCTAAAATTAAGCAAGTTCAGCTATAGTTTGCAGAGCCAGTCATTTACTGACAGAGAATGTAACCTGTACAGTGTAAAATAGAAAACCTCTGATTTGTAAATAGAAAAATAAATACCTCATAACATTTATGACTTAATGAAAACAAATGATAAGTAGTTAAATCAGTTATAATCATCCACATTACTTGCATAACAAAAGATTTTTAAGTAACTTTCACTATGGGTTGATAGAAAAGATCACCAAGATGCTGTTTTTTTTTTTTTTCAAATTTTTCCTTAAGTGGTGTATAACTTAAGGAGTGACAAAAAGGACATTTTTACAGGAAAGAAAAAGAATTAAGAGTAAAATGTGCCCAGGCCAGAAACAATTAAGCACTGCTGCTAACACAATATTGAGACAAGACAATGCTAACATGAAGCTCGTAGTGAAGAACCTGGAGTCAAGTTAAAGCTGAGTGTATGTGAAACAGGTAACAAAACTGTAGCATTGTAGCCTTCATTTCTATCTGTGCCCGTGTCTATAGTGAAGTGCTTTTTGTGCTGGTTTTCAAGTTTTCTGTTGACTTTGTGTTAATATTGAACACTAAAGAACATCATGTGTCATTAGGATAGGGATTTGTCTCAGTGTCTGGGACTTGAGCCTAAGGTTTGTGTTTATTAATTGTAACTGTGCAACAGTGCATCTCGGGTACTATTTCAGAGTAACGCAAAATTAATTTAATGAATAATGTGTGCTTTTTCAGCAAAGCCCCAAGATGTTTCATTATTATGGAAAGGTGGGGGCACATGCCCTCTCACCATGGAGGGTTGCGTCAGGAAGGGCATCCAGCATAAAAACCTCTGCCAAATTACCTATGCAGATTAATCTGCTGTGACAATCCATTGGGTAGAAGGGAGCTGCTGAAGGTACATTTAACTGTCACTGTACATGCTGATAGCCATTTCCTCTTCGAAAGCTACTTTTTATTCTGAAGCATGTTTTGTGCTTTGATGGAAATCTAGCCTCATTTCATGTAACGGTAGAAAACTGATAACACAGGCACACACTTGTATTGTGGAGGTTTTGTTATTTTTCTTTTCAATATGATATTAGGGCCATTTAATTTCTTTACTTCTAAAGGTTCAGCTGTCAGTATAGAAAAATGAACAAGTGTCCTACAGTCTCATATTTTTAGCTCACTTTTTATGCGAGTTGTGGGTTGTAGATCTCCCTTAGTGTGTACTGTCCTCAAAGACCAGTGACAAGGCACATAACTTTGCAACCTTTAAACGAAAAAACACCTGTGCTAATAGAGGAAATGAAATACTTAGATGTTCAGACTGAAGTAATCATTAGAAAACGTGTTCTGAGAAAAGTCCCTGGATTGTTTACTAAATGCTCATGGTGTCTTGTAGCTGAATACTTTTCCAGATAGAGTCTGTAGGAATCATGAACCATAAATTCATCCATTTGTGTACTGTGAACTGAACCTTTACTCTAGGGTGACAGTCATGGCCTGCATATGTAACCAAACACTAGCTTTACCAACCCCCACCCCAATTCAACAAATCCTAAACTGTCTCTGGCAGGACACTGTTTTTCCACTGCTCTTCTCTCAAAAACTGAGGCCTGCTCTGACCTCATGTTTCCAAACTCTCTTCTGTGTGCTCTGCAAGCATACACACTCAACCTTCTAACTACAGCAACACAAGGGCCTGCAAGAGATTCCTGGTTAGCTCTCTCTAACCAAGATTAAAAGCAGCAGTGCTAACTCCACCAGCGAAACCACCAGAGCAAATTAATGCAGAGTGCTAACTCTGCTAACAAAAACCAGTGAAAGCCATGTTTTGTTTTGTTTTTTAGACCTGGACTTCATCAAGGACAGCTGAGCAAGAGTACAAAGCTCAGACCCAATCAACGACTGGACAAATATACTGGTAACAAATCACCTGGGTTAAGCATACTGTAGCACAGGGTGAAGAATATGTCCACTTGAATTTAGCTTAAAGTAAATTTAATGATTTATTTCACCTATTTAATTGTAATAAACTGTAAAGGTACGTTCACACCGAACGCAATTCGAATGGCAAATTCGCCTACGCCGCCTGTGTTTGGCCGTGCAGCGAATTTGCCCCTATTTGCGTGTCCAAAAGTGTGTTCATAAACCACGCGAATTCACGTGTGGGAGGAGCTACTGCCAACCTTTTGGCCTCATTGCTACATTATGGAAAACATGGATGATGTTGAGAGAGTAGCTTGGATTTATTTGTTTTGGAGAGCCATGTCTGGGTTCACAATATCATTCAGAGACACTCCCAGTACAGTGAGTTTCACCATCTACTCCAGGAGTTGCGTCTGGATGACAGCCGCTTTCAGCGGTACTTCCAACTCTCTGTGGCCCAGTTTGACAACTTGCTGTCCCGCATTGGTCCGCGGATTACACGACAGGACACCAACTACAGGCGCTCTATTCCAGGACTCCGCCTGCTGATCATCAACACGTCACTACCGATGCCGAGCTCCTGATTGGCGAATATTCACATCGCGTCAACCAAAGTTCAGATTTTTCAACTCTGGAAAATTCGCAATTCGTGATTCTCACCGCACTGTGCCGCCCCCACCGCACCGCCCAAAACGTGCCGCAGCTAAAACGTGCCATGCCGGCCACTTAAATCGCGCCGCAGGACCTCTTGCCGCGTGTTTACATTGACTTAACATTGAAACCGGCTGCCCCTGCTGTGCGAATCGCGTTCTGTGTGTATGTACCTTAATGGTTGACAGTCACACAACTCTTGGTTGATGTTAGCTTTGCAGCACAAAGACAATGTTTTGCATGCTAACTTAAAATCTTTCTAATTTATCTTGCACTATTTTTCTATTTGCTCATATATTTGAGTAGATTTAAACATCACTGCAGATGATAAATTCAAATTTTCTGCCACATATGCTCTTTTTATAACAACCACAGTCCAACCACATGTTACAGAACAAAGAAACACAATTTTGCATCCACACATCCAGTACACATATATATTCTTGTTCTCACACTCCCATATGCACACTTTCTTTTGGTTCTTTAGTTAGATCCTTGTTTGGTTTTGTTTACTTTTATAAATAAATTCTCTTAAATGTGTATACTGATGTAATTAATGTTATATAGGTGTGAATGCTGCCATCCATTACTCTTGAATTCCTTTAAACTTTCTGACTACCTATATGTAAATGTGGCTTCAGTTATTAATTTAATTATTAGTCAGAGTTCCTAGAGTTGCCATAAATTTTTATGATTTAAAATATTTAATGAAATCCCCGAATTAATGGTTAATCATCTGAGGTCAGGATAATTATTTTGTCACGTTTCCTTAAAGTTGGTGCCATTTTCTGACATTATAAGATTAAATAAATACAACGGGAGCCCCTACATTTGTGTTTAGTGCTGCCTCTATGAGGCATGGTACTGACAGTAAATCACTTCCCCTAAAACTGACAGACAAAATCTTGAGACATCCATCTGGGATTTCTTTCCACTTTTTTGTGTCATACTGAAGCAGAATTCAAAGGCCTTTGGAAAATCTATTATACTGACACATTCTGGCAGACTTTAAAACTGATAAAGGGATCATGAGAGCACTCAGTCTATCTAACAGTAATATGTCTGTGGTGAAATTCAGAACTGGAAAAATCATATTGTCACAATGCTTGATATGTCAAAAAGAGAATTCATATGCACCTGGTTGAGTTATTCTGGTGCTGACTCCACAAAAATTATCCTACATGGAGATCAAAATAAAATTGTTAATTCTATAGCTTTTTAAACACAACCCAGGTAACCATGAGTGACAACTATTTAGACGAGCCGAAGTTAGCATTGTTGATGTAAAACTAAATGAATATTTTCTGATCATGAAGTAATGAAATGTAATCAGTAACCATGTAGATATTACAAATTCAGAGAGATATAAGTGAGTACATAATAATTACAATATCCAGTAATTCTTAAACACTATCCTCATTTGTTTTAGGTGATTAAGTTGATTAAAGTTTTACCTTTTTATTCATATTAATTCATTAATTATTCTCTTATGATGCCTATGACAAATTTAAGATTTGTCATGTTGTTCCTTTACCATTTCTCTCCCAGCCATGATTTCTCTCCCTAAATTAACAATAGCCTCATGTTTGTTTGTGTTTTCTCAGAATGGTGTCCATTTGCAATTCACTTATCACATATTAGATTATGTGCCCATGTTTCAGGTGAGAACATTTTAGGTTCATGGACTTCATAGCCTAAAAGCTATATGTTTATTTTTTTATCAACCTATCCAACAGTTAATTGCTAATTAGATCTAGTTTCAGTGTTTTAATATATTAAAAATGAAAACAATAACAAACGAACGAACATAAAAAAGTTGATGACATTTTTTTTTTTTTTTTGAAAACTAAAAAGCAAAGAAATATCTCCAGAGGCAATGGCACATTCATCATGGAATATCAAGAAGAGACTGCCTTATTAAAGGAGCTAGGAAATTAGAGTTTCTTCTAATAACAACATTTTACATAGAAAAGCTATGAAACCATAAATACTACAGCTATACGCAGTGTGTATAACAGAAAGGCTAATATTACCACCTCTGCACATACTAAAATTACAGTTTCATTTAATCATTTCTGTGTTTTCATTGTACAGTTTGTTTTTCTTTGCATGTCATTTAATGACATGTAATAGCTAATAACTTTATTCAGTAATCTTTACCCAGACAATGCAGTCATTCTAACCCTAACCAAGTTGGTCATCTTTCTGTTGGTAAATCCAAACTCATTCTTTAGTCAGCTGAGATTGTTTGAAGAGAAGAGTTACCCCCAAATGCACATGTAGAGGTAAAACTGGTATCCAGAGAGGAGTGTGTGAGGCTAGATATAAATCCCTGAGCTCATCTTTTTTGATTTTTCATCCTTAAACATTGCCATATTGAATCAGACCAGGCACACACCTGGAAACAGAACAATTGCGCGATATGAAGCCTGCTTATCTGCTAAGCCAGTGTTTTGTTGGAAAATACACCCATGCAGTGTTCAGAAGATTCTTATATTTCTGATTCATTCTGGAACATTCTGGCATCCATAAGCTTGAATTTTGATTCTGTTTTTAATTCCACATCATCTCATTGTTTATTCCCGAGTTTTGAAAATTAAGAGATAAATTGACAGTAAACAATGCATTTAAAGGGTATGTGGGACCTTAGCAACTCCTGATGGAGTTCACCAGCTATATCCAAGCTCTGTCTATGGTTTGGTGCTCAACAAGTAGTTTACAAAGTCATTTATAATGAGAAATGTATAAGGTGATCAGCATTTTATCTGAAGCAAGTGCCATGGTCCTGTATTTTTTTGTAGTCTATTTTTGTATATTTAAGGTTTTGAGTTTTTGTTCCAGTTTTATTTTGACTTTGACTTAGAAGGTACTGAAACTGAGAGCTACCTTCATACAAAATGTTTAAAAGATAATAAAGCATTGCATCCCTGATTATAACTACAGTCATTTTTAAGACTTTTTCATGCACTTTTATTACTGAGTTGACTTGTGAAGAAAAGATTTTGATATGTGTGAGAATCATAGATTGAAAGTTTTATGAGCTAAGTTCAGTTTATTTAGTTAGCTTTAGTGTGTGTGTGTGTGTGTGTGTGTGTGTGTGTGTGTGTGAGTGTGTGTGTTTTGAGGGTGGCATTAACTGTCAAACTTTCTAGAGATTTGCTAAATAAAAAATAAAATAAAAAAAAAAAACACCCAGCGCAATAGTCAGATATTTGTACAGCTTTTCTTATTTCTACTGCATTACATATCAAGTTCAACCAAATTCAGATGTCAGGTAGGATTAAAACGCATGGAAAGAAAAACACAAATGAGGTAATTGCAAGTACAAGGGTTTCTACTACCTACATGCAACAGATTTTACACTGGAAAATAAAAGACAAGGAGATTTAGTAGTGGAATGAGGAGGTGCAGGAAAGTATTCAATGGAAGAAGCTGACAAAGAAAAAGTGGGATAATAAGGGAGATGAAGAAAGCAGACAGGTGTACTGGGAGTATAGATGTACAGAAAATAGAGAAGTGGAAAAGGTAAAGGGAAAGGCTTATAGTGAGTTGTATGATGGACACTAAGGAAGGAGAGAAGGATTTGTATTGATTGGCTAGACACCAAGACTGATTTGGAAATGATGTGCAGCAGGTTAGGATAATTAAGGGTAGAGATTATAATGTGCTAACGACTGGAGAGAGTGTGTTGAGAAGATGGAAGGAGTATTTTGAGGAGATGATGAATGAGGAAAATGAGAGAGAAACGAGGGCAGATGGAGGAAAGCTAGTGAATTGGACGTATAGAGTATTAGTAAGCAGGAAGTGAGGGTAACTATAAAGAGGATGAAGAATAGAACGGCAGTTGGTCCAGATGACATACATGTGGAGGTATGGAGATGTCTAGGAGAGAGGGCAATGGACTTTTTAACCAGATTATTTAACATGATTTTGGAGAGTGAGAGGATGCCTGAAGAATGGAGAAGTGCACTCGTACCGATCTTCAAGAATAAGGGTGATGCGAAAAGCTGCAATAACTACAGTGGGATCAAGTTGATAAGTCATAACCTGAAGAAATGGGAAAGGGTTGTTAAAGCTAAGTTAAAAAGAAAGGCGACCATCACCAAGCATCAGTATGGCTTTGTGCAAAGGTGTACAACAGATGCAATGTTTGCTTAAAGCGTGCCGAGTAAAGGTCAGAAGGAGTTGCACTGTGTCTTTTGGGATCTTGAGAAAGCATATTATAGGGGCTCAAGAGAGGAACTGTGGAATTGTATGAGGATTTGGCAGAGAAGTATTTGAAGGTGGTGCAGGACATGTATGAGGACAGCGAGACAGTAGTGAGGTGTGCAGTAGGAGTGACAGATGGGTTCAAGGTGGGGGTGGGATTACATCAGGGATCAGCTCTGAGTCTCTTTTTGTTTGCAGTGGTGATGGACAGATTGACAGATGAAGTCAGGGAGACTTCGTGGACTATGCTGTTTGCAGACGATATTGTAATCTGTACAGAATAGGGAGGAGGTGGTGGAGAGCCTGGAGAGGTGGAGGTATGCACTGGAGAGAAGAGGAATTAAAATCAAAAGCAAGACAGAGTACATGTGTGTGAATGAGAGCAAGGGGGATGGAATGATGAATATGCAAGGAGTAGAGACAGTGAAGGGTTAAAAACCAGCCACAGGGGAAACCAGCCACAGGGGCCCACAAGCCAGTGTAGTCCTAGTGCCGGTCCCAAGCCCGGGTAAATGGTGAGGGTTGCGTCAGGAAGGGCATCCGGCGTAAAAACTGTGCCAAATCAAATATGCGGATTCATAACACGACTTCCATACCGGATCGGTCGCGGCCCGGGTTAACAACGACCGCCTCCGGTGCCGTTAGCCAACAGGGTGCCGGTGGAA
>VUQH01057475.1:0-20394 GCA_015106775.1 Etroplus canarensis
TGGAATGCCTGTTCAGTATAAACTTCAGAGGGAGCCCATAAGGAGAGTTTTTCACGTATTGTGAACATTTTGATGTAGAGTCAAACTGAAGGACATTGTTAGCTTTAATCACACCTCCTGCTAAGTGCTTTCAAAAAGGTCATTTGCCTCTCAGACCAGACTGTCATCCGAATTCTATCACTATATGGCTGACTGAAGCTACATTACACAACACAGTGTAACTATTAGCCAGGCTGAATCTGTAGAGGAGAACAAAAAAAAAAAACATTCACGAGGCTGTTGTTTCGGTCAACCTGATCCCACACAACTAACATGCAAGCATCTATTATCTCTGAACCACAAGTTTCAACATCTACTGTGCAGAAAATATGGATATGCGCCAGTGTTGTAATTCTCTGACACAAAAACCTTATGATTATGCAGCCAAAGATCCAAAGTACTTAAAGTTAAGGGACCGCAGGGCCTTGTTAAATGCAGGGTTAGCAGCCAAAGTTCCTCTTTCATGCACAGGCAGTGCTTTGGATTTTCCACGGTACTCAAAGCATTTTATGAGTGGTCTCAGCACAGCAGGGGCAGCACTAACTTATTTCTGCTTTGCTATTCCTGCAGTGTGAATTTAAGTAAGTTCCAAAAGGAGATATATTGAAAGGTGCACTGAAAAAAGGAAAGGTGACTGATATGCTCATACATGTTGCAGTTCTTTTACTCACATTCACACTTGGGACAACAATCAAAAGAAAATGGTTGCACTTTTGGGTTACATACACCTTGTGGAGTAATGTAAGAAATGAAAGAAAAGGGGAAAGAAAAACGAGCAGAAGGAATATGAATAGTCAAACAAGACACCTTAAAAAATATCTAGCTGTCTTGATAGCCCCTGTTTGTTTGATTTAAATGAACTGTTGTGGGACCTTTCATGGTTTGTTCCCTTTATCCTGGTATAAAAGGTACAATCTGAACTAAGAAGACTTGAAAAATGTGTCTCCGTTTGCTATTTGTTGGCCGCTGGTGCATTTCATTTGTGATGTGAAAACTGTAGCACAGGTTAGAGAATAGTATAGTAGTAGTAAATTCAGCAATAATTTTTAAAAAATCAAGAAGATTAATTTAAAAGTGAGCCAAAACTTGGTTAGATAGATAGATGGTACTTTATTTATCTCAGGCTGGGAATTTCCTCAAATTCATTCAGGTAATTGAAATTTTATGCTTTATCCTAAAAGTGATGTTTTGTAACAAGCCAATATGTGAAAGCAAGGAAGCATCCTGCCAATATGAGAAATCACTGCAATACTGTCCGATGAAACCACAGATGTATTAAGGAGAACCGGATACTGGCAACCGCTCATTTCAGTGAAAATCTCTCCTCTGGTGCGTGAGTAAAAAATGATTTTCTGGCTCCAATCACATGCTTTCAGCTTCCTGCATGTGGTGACTTTACATTGTGAGTTATTATGAAACTCAGACCAACTTTTCTCTTTTCTAGGGTGGCAATATATACATAAATATACTATATGAACAAGTATTGGGCCACCTATGCAGCTACAGGAGCTTTTATGATATAGCATTCTAAATCCATAGGCATTAATTAGGATATATAATATAAAAGCTGAACGTAGCATGTGAAGAACTAAGTTATCAGCTAAAACCAACAAGCTGTCTAGCTATGTGCATCCATCCACACTGTATGGGTTCCCTCACAGACACAGATACCTGCTACTAGTGCAAACTTCTAAATTAAATAATACAATCATTTTACTCACCTAGAATTCATCCTGGGAAACACACATTCACTTTCTTAGACTACCAAAAAGGTTAACAAAAAAAAAAAAAAAAGGTAATTTCAAAAATTCTGAACCAGACATTCCAGCTTTACTTGAACAAGCTCTTCTTTTCAGTACAAATAAATACACCTCACAGGATTTGGGTGCACTTTATGCCCAAGTTTATCACTACAACGGTAACATGTACTCAGCCTGTAAGTCACACACTTGTAAAGTGTATCTACCCATCCCCTACAGGGTAAAATAACACAGCAAGGAGGAATCAGTCAACCACTTTCCACTCATGATAAGGTATTGTTTACTGTCATTCAAACCTGCCTGTGGCACTGTAACTGACAAACCCCCACCATATCACACAGCTTAAATCACACCCAGAGCCAATCTGTCTCACTCCAGAGGTCTTAAGGTGTGTGTCGAGGTGAAAGACTAGCATGAGTGAGCACCATGTATGCTCACTACACATACAGCACACTCAGTCATGATAAAATGATGACAGAGATGGCAGACCAGAGTATTCTGAAGGATTAGTCATTAGCTTCTATTCAGAGACAGAGTTACTCACGATCAGGTATTTCTTGCATTCATGAAGTGCTTCTCATTTGTTTTGGTGAAACAGTGTAACAGGTTGGATGCATGCAGGTATAACAGGGAGTTATCTACAGGGAACAAGAGGAAAAAATTAAAAAGCAGGGAAGAAAGGATTCTTTATTAATGGGTGGAAAACAGCCCGAGGGTAATAACCAAACAGTGCATTGAGTTTCAAATTAGCAGATAAAAATAACTTATTCAGAATAATAGAAAATTAGAAATATACTACGGCTGTGGCTCAGGAGGTAGAGCAGGTCATCTTCCAACAGCAAGGTTAGCGGTTTGGTCACTGGCTTCTCCAGGATGCATACAGAAGTGTCCTTAGGCAAGACACTGTACCCCAAATTGCTCCTGATGCATCCATCGGGGTGTAAATGTGTGTGATAGTTAAAGGCATAAAATAAAGAGCTGTGTGGGAATGTGTGTGAATGAGGCTTGTAGTAAAAATGGTTTTGAGTGTTCATTCAGAGTAGAAAAAGCACTATATATATATACTAGTCCATTTACATTTACAAAACCATTAGCAATAAAAATACATTTAAAGAAACATTCCAATTTACTTAAAGGACTCAGAGGAGGCCAAAAAGAAAAAAAAAATTGGGGAAAAGAGAAAATGAGCAAAAAACTATCTCAAAATATATTTTGACAAACTCTTCAAAGCAACAACAGTCTATAGATTCATGAATATGTGATTAACAGTTCTTAAATGTTTTATGCAGGTATTTTTTCCTTCCTTTTTTTGGCATTATGTTCTCAAGCCAATGCTCCTTTCATCACCACCACTAGATGCTCACCCTGCTAAACGCTAGCCAAAAACAAACAAGGTTCTCAGTGGCTTCCCAGAGCTATCTTGCAGTTCCCCATTTCTTCCCTTGTTGCTCTATCTCTTCAGTGTAATAATTTAAATCATCTTTAAAGCATGCACACAATAAAAGCATGGGGAATTAAAGCATGCGTAACATAAACCAGCACTGAACTAAAGCAGCAAGAAAACATGGTTGCATTTCTCTCGACTGCAGACTTTAAAGGCAAGGTGCTGCTTAGTGTTAATATTTTAATTTTGGAAATTTTAAGCATATGCACATGACTAATGCATTCACTTTAGTGAGTTCAAGTTAATCCCTGTGAACATTTCAATATGTAAATAATAGTGGCTCAGGCCCAAGTGGAATTGGATGTTTTATTAGAAGTAGGGCTGTGAGCACTCTGTCTGTAGTTTTTCTCATCCCTGCATATCCAGGGGGAGCTGAGCTGAGCTCACCCCTCAGCCTTCCTGTAAGCCTCAGTCCCAGGGTACACACCTAAACCTTCTAGATTACCAGTGGCAAGATCAAAAGTGCCAATCTTGAGTGCCACATAAAAAAGTAATGGAGAGGGCTGATGGTCATCTTCTTCAAGGGGTGCATCAAGCGCATCAAGGAGCAAGTGTGACAAGAGAGGATGATTAAAGTCCAGTGGACCACAAAACTGCATATTCCTGCACATCTCTCCAAATCTGACAAGATGTTATTTTTTTTCCAAAAGCGATGTCAACAGACTGCACTCAGAATGTTAAAAAGATCTGTGTGTATCTTTAAGTGGGATGTTGTTAGATTGTTGCCTTCAAGCCTTTTCCTCTTCAGTTTTTAAAATCTGACATCTTTTATCGAACAAAACTTCATTTATGTACAGCCTACTTTGTCAGTGAGAGGTTTGGAATAGTGGTGTGAACAAAAAGTTCTGCAACTCTGCCCATAAAAAGCAAAGTCCATGCCTTTTACTAATCTTCCCTTCAGTGTCATCTACTTGAAAAGCCCTCCATTGCTCCCAGTGGTCCTGATTTTTTAAGTCCTGTTTTGATCACTTGCTTGCGTGCTTTTGCAATTTTCAACATGGTCTTCAAACACAGAGAGTATGAAGGTTGTTTCAAACTGATTAGACCTTCAGGTTAAAGATCCTTCTCTGTGATAATGATTTAGAGACAAGAAACAGCTTTTCAGTGGAAGTGTCTGCAGTAGTCAAGATTAAAGAGGCATATGAGGTAAGAAGCACTATCAAAAGCATGGTAATAATTTTTCAGGATTTACTTACTTGTGCACTGTTAATCACACCCCACTCCCCAAAATGTAACAGTATTTGTTTCTGAAGAACATTTGACATTGTGCACACACACTCAAGGCGCACTGAAAAAGTAGGCGTTTTGGCAACGGCAACATAATCTTCTCTCACCTCTGGCCCTAATCATCATATCTGGTTCCCTGCTACTTTGTTCCCATCCTCAAAATGAAATTCCACCTAGAGAATTGCCATTTGTAGATCCACACACAAGTGAATGTGACTAAAATGAGAATGATAACAGCCCCTCAGAAGATGACCCTTGAATGGGACAGCTCCTGAATTTAAATCAGGTATGATTTTTGGGTTTCTATGGGCAAAGTTGCAGAACATTTTCAATGACACCTCATATTTTTGATACACTAACTGTTGGTTTTACTAGCTTAACTTGCTTGATCATCAGTCACAATTGTATTGTATTGATGTGCAAGTCTAAATATTTTTTGAACTCTTGCAAATATTATGAAAATGAGGTCCAAGTCATAATTGACTGCAATCATCTTTTAATTTCACTGTCAGAGCTGTGAGGATAAAGGCATTGAGGTTATACAGTATATATGTGTGTGTGTGTGTGTGTGTGTGTGTGTGTGTGTGTGAGAAAAATGTTAGTGATTTGTAGTTTCCTGATTTTTTTTGTCTAATTTTTTAAAAAAACCTTTTTGCTTGTCTGACTGGTACAGCAGCAAGTGTTGCCACTTGTCCTGACATCACCAAATGCCAGTGTTTAAGTACAAACATGCAGGCAACAGGGTAAAGTGTTTACCATTAAAGTCTGAGACCAGGTAATTTCACAATCACATCTGATTCTCTGTGCTCCCTCCCAGTGTGATTCACACCAAGGTTTACACAAGCCATAACCTAAAAGGAAAAGCCTCGAGATTTTCACGGCAGGAAACAAATTGAACTGGCGAAATGGAGGAAAAGGCACCTGCTGCTGCACATTAAAGCAGGAACACAGTCACTTGAATGGAGGAATGTACCACAGTAGTTTCACTGGGGTGCACAAGCACCTCTTGGGTTTCTTCACCTGCTCGCCTGACGGGGATACAAATTGCACCTAACAGGAGTGTGTCTTATGTAATGCTGGAGGCAGCATGCTAAAGCACAGTCAGGCCAGGTGTGTCAGGTGATTGACACACCCACTGTCTATTCATTGTTCTTTTGACAGTTCTTTCTCTCAGTCCTTCATTAGGTAAGTCTGAAGTCAGTGCATTGGCACAGAGCATTACAGAAGTGGCTGTTTTTCAAGATATATGTTGCTGAAAATCAATTAAATATGTGTCAAATGCACACACCCTGTAAGCCTTGAAAGTGGCTGACCCAGACACCTTGTTCGTGGCAGAGGGCAGATGCTTTAGCTATAGTTTCACTGGCTTTAAATGTGACCAAAAGACCACTGTCAAGCGCACAAATCCGCCCACAAATATACCTGGTATGTTCTATTAACAGTTTTGGACAAATGTGGCAAAGTAAAGTGCAAATTTTGTTCACTCAACTAGCTGTTTCTAAGACATGTAAGCTAGAATAGTTAAGCGCTGCTATGTAAGCAGCATTTTGAATGTATCTTTCAAATACTATGTACACTCATTGGACACTTCATTAGGTACACCTGTTCAACCAATCACATAGCAGCAACTCAGTGCATTTACAGTAGGGATTTAGGAATGATAAAGGTGACCTCCTGAAGTTCAAACTGAGCATCAGAATGGGGAAAAAAGGTGATTTTAATGATTCTAAACATGCCATGATTATTGGCGACAGATGGGCTGGTCTGAACATCTACTGGGATTTTCCCACACAACCATCTCTAGGGTTTACAGAGAATGGTCTGAAAAAGAGAAAAAAAAATCCAGTGAGTGGCAGTTCTCTGGGCAAAATTACCTTGTAGATGTCAGAGATCAGAGGAGGATGGCCAGACTGCTTTGAGCTGACAAGAAGGCAGCGGTAACTCAAATAATCACTCGTTACAACCGAGGTATGCAGAAAAGCATCTCTGAATGCACAACACATCGAACCTTGAAGAAGATGGGCTACAGCAGGAGAAGACCACACAGGGTGTCATCCTGTCACCTAAGAACAGGAAACTGAGGCTACATATCACACGGGCTGGCCAAAATTGGACAACAGAAGATTAGAAAAGCTTTGTCGTTGGGACATGACATGAAATGATGAGTCTTGATTTCTGCTGTGATGTTCAGATGGTAGGGTTAGAGTTTTCCGTAAACAACATGAAAACATGGATCCATTCTGCCTTGTATCAATGGCTCAGACACACTTGGCACACTTGACACACTTTGCACCCCTCATTACCAACTGAGCAGTGTTTATAAATGCCACGGCTTTCCTGAGTATTGTTGTTGGCTGTGTCCGTCCCTTTATGACTACAGTGTCCGCATCTTCTGATGGCTACTTACAGCAGGATAACGCACCATGTCACAAAGCTCAGATAATCTCAAACTGGTTTCCTGAATGTGATAATGGGTTTACTGAACTGAAACGGCCTCCACAGTCACCAGCTCTCAATCCAACTTTGAGATGTGGTGGAACAGGAAATTCATTAATCATGCATGTGCAGCTGACAAATCTGCAGCAAACGCATGCTGCCATCACATCAATATGGCCCAAAATCTCTTAGGAATGTTTCCAGCACCTTGTTGACTCTTAATTATGTCATGAAGAGTTATGACAGTTCTGAAGTGGTCCAACCTGATACCAGCAAGGTGTATCTAATGAGGTGATCGATAAGTGTGCATTGCCAAAATATATACCAAATAGCGCTAAACTGATAGTTTCCAATAGACACTAGGCTACTACAGCAGTTTACCATAAACATGAGGAACCACCTACATTTGCTAAAGGGTTAAGGGTTATAAAGGTAAACATAAGCAACAAACACAACGTGTGCATCTCTATTTTTGGGTAAAAATTTACACATTTTAGCAGAGGTTGAAGTAGTGTATAAAATGGTTTGAACAGTCTGGATATTTTGCTGTACAGCCTGCAAAATTTAGAGTTTATGAGTTTATACTAATTTCTTTAAATTAACATTAAACTCAATGCTGCAGAGGATACTCAGTTAGCTCTTGACATTTTGGTACAATGCTGCAGACAGTTTGCCCTCTCTGCCTGATTCAATTTAGCCAAAACATACAAACCCTTTTGCAAATGTGGCTTGCCATATCTTTTCTTTAGAAGTCTTCTGTTGTCACAGGATGCTGATTATTCAATAAATCAAAAACCCACAGGCATTCAGTTAAAGACACTGAAGGCTGATTGAGAACTGATTACTTTGTGGTTTGAGAATGATACTGACATTGAGTTTTATTTGGCTGATTGTATGAGTGTATAACACAGGCTGTAACTAAAGTAAGAGAAATGGCCAAATGCAAGTAGTTTCTACAAGGTGAAATGGGTTTTATATTTTTAGTGACCTCAGTGATGATCAGCCAGCTAAACATTAGGTCTCTGTCCCTCAGTTTCCCAAGTTGTGGAAAGAGCCAGTGTAGCAGCTGTTTAAGCGGCTCATTCCTCGCCCTCGTCCTTGAACCTTTGAGCGCGAGACTATAGCAGGGGCTCATGGCTGGTGGCTTACCGTTAGACATCCCATCAGGCTTTGCTCGAAGGGGCGCTGGAAGGCTCGGGGGTCACCGCACCAGTCCAGCAGCTCTGTTGCTGCTGTTTGGAAATTTGCTGGATTTTGTAAGTGCTGTGCAGAAGAAAGGAAGATGAGAAATATTTAGTAATACTCAGACACTTCAAGAAAACTGAAAAGATAGCATTAAATCGCTATAGAAAAGGTTGGCCTTGTTCTGTCATGGAACAAAACATGCATATATGCACAAAAAACCAAAAATAGATAAAATAATAAACACTGTTGAATAAAATAGGAGAACCAACAAGACGTTGTGCTTTAAATTGAGGCATGACAAAAAATTATTAATTTCTACGGTTTTGTGTGTTTATTATTTATTCATTAATTGATTATTTTATTAGAATTAATTAAATGCATTTGCTCATTTCAAATGTCTGTAATAACCTCTGGAATCTGTTTTGAAAAAATCTAACCAGATTTGAATATTCAACTTTTAATTATAAGCGCCTGGAGTGGCTTCAAAGAGAACAGCCTTTTTATGAACAAATTTTCTGAAAATTTGCTTATGATGCTTTGGATTAATTATGTTAAATGGTTCAAAGTATTACTGCTTTGGGCTGATAGTATGTCCCACTTATACTCAGCCACTCTCCTCAGGTTTCTGCAATAAATCACCCTGCATAGCTGCTTAAACACACGAGGAAGCCCTCATTTCACCAGCCAACCCTGGGCTGGTCTGTGACTTTATCTGACAACAGACTCCTTGACCTACAGACACCACTTTATGGCATTCAGTCCCCTACTGGAGCCAGTCCTAACCTGTGTTGTCTGTATTGCTGTAGAGCAGCAAAAGAAACTGAAAAAGGACCTCTCTGGGTCTTCACATCAGACTCAATGTTGGTCAACTCTTCTTTAAAAGCTTTCAAACCTCAATACAAACCACTTTATACATAGAAGAGCACATGCACCACCACCACTCTGCAGTAATCTGTTGCCTTTGGAAAGATTATGCACACAAGCCTTTGTAGTGCACTTGTACAAAACAGGAACAAATGGACTCCCACTCCAAGGCATCAAAGGTAAATAGAGTGGTTTGTCAGCTTAAAGTGAATGGCTGCCTTCTTAATACATCGGCATGCTTTGATTTCACTGTCAGAGAGAGAAGAAGAAGAGGAAGCGACAGGGGTACGTACAGTCACTGCCTCGCAGTGCTTTTTTCTTACTTGCTCTTTAGGGGGCAGCAGAGGTCAGGATTTGATAAGGCTGCTTTTATATCAGTTTACAAAGCTGGTGTTTGACAAGGAGTGAATGAAACCAGCCTTGTTTATTTCATACTCTGTCCGAGACTGTTCCCGGCTCTTCCGATATGTCTTTGTTGGGGGAGACTAGAAAGAGACATGGTGGTGTAGTAGAGCATGCAAATTCTACGGGTGGATAAAAGTCTCCTGGAGAAACACACACATCCCCAGATGCTAAATTTAGATGAGTCTGGAAGCTAGACAACGCACGCAATCAGTGCACCAAGGATGGAAAGCGGGAGGAAAAGGGGAGGGAGGGAGAATATGTAGAAGGAAGAAAACACACACACACACACACACACACACACACACACACACCACCACCACCACCACTTGGGCTTGAAGTGATTACTGTTCTTTGCACTCAGAACAATTGGTCCCACCAGTGTGGCTGTCACAGGGAGAGCTTGGCACTACCACGCCACAGATGTTCCCCCTTCTCTGGCCAAAACCCACCAATCAAACCTAAACTAGTGGCCAAGAGACCCTCTCACACTCCCCTATCCCTGTCCCCTGGGTGAGAATGATCCTCCAACATTTACACTCTAGTTAAAACTCGGTTCAGTACAAGGGAAACAAAGACGAATGGGAGTTGCAGAGCCCTGGGAATAAAGCTTTTTCTCCAGATAGAATCATACCTGATATACATATCTGCAGCTCAACTGACAGCGCACGTGATCCAACATAGGCTCTTCCCATTCAAAATCACTATTAGTTTGTTGCTGCTGTTGTTCTACATTCATTGACACCCCAGAGCACTGAAAGCACATTAACTGAGACAATTAACCCTGGAAAGAACACAGTGGCAGACAAAAACAGCTGCACAAGCAGTGTAGGAGCAGTAAAGATAGGATTGTCCTCCAGTTTGTCTTGAAATATCAATGCTAAGAGTCTAAGGAAGTGCTCCTGCAGCGAGAGGACAGTTCATAGTTTCCGGCAAACCCCTGTATGTATCAATGCGAGGAGAGTCTGACAGCAAACTGGCTTCCCCGCCGCGAGAGGAAAATACTGTCTCTGAAATAGATACCAACATTATCAGACAACCTATCTTCCCCAAAGTGTTCGCAACGGTGCAATTCTGAGATGCGTGAGGAAAACAAACAGTCTCTGAGAAACTATGTGCTGGGGAGAAATCAGATAACAGTTTTTATATATCACTTTTAAGCATACTTCTCCGTTTGGAGGTTAAACAAGTGAACAAATGTATTTTTCTGTATCATTTCTTAAGAATACAAATATGTGCATGTATAGTCCAGGGACATTTTGAACCATCACCATCTCAAGCATTTTGTCTCTGTCTCAGTAACCACTCAAAAAGCAAAAACATAATATAATACATGAGAATTTGCTTATGTTATCATTTAGTCTTGCTGAGTAAATTTCTGTCTGCCAACAAATTAATTAGTCCATTATCTGTTTTATTAATTTTATAACCCAAGACCAAAACAAAGTCAATCATTTTAAAAGTCAGGTTTAGTGTGTTGTAGAAATAAAAAAATAACCAACTGTTTGGTCAAGTTTATTTAAAAACCAGATTATTGCAATTTTACAACAGGACAGTAATTTAAAAATTACCACAGTAATGATTTTCTGATTTAACTTTCAACCCATGATTCAATCAGGTTGACGGATTCCAATTTCCTCCACTTTATCATCGCGCTCAGCAGTAATTTATCATTTGAGCAACAAAATCAATTTGTTCCCCTGTCCGCGGCACTGGCTGGGAGTATTCAGAGAGACATGTCACATCTCCCAGAAAACAACAACACAATGGAAGAGGCTTCATTTATATTCCTGCTCCAAGTCGGTACTGCCTTCGAGATGCCAAATTTCACCATGTGCACACTTTCAATTAAAGCAAACAGCTGGATTGGTTTACAATATTTCCTTAATTATTTTAATAGCTTGGATATTGGACAATGGGGAGCAGGGGGAGAAGATAGTGAGTTAATTGTTCTGATCTCCCCTGATGATCATCTTTGTGTGCGGGGAGGAGAATAGACGGTTGGCTGAATGGGCTCACTGCTAGTCTAATTGGCAGGACATAAATGGTATTTATTATGCGGGCCTTCCAAACCCTGATTGTCTGCGGCACAAAGCTGCCTCTATTAGCAGGGTGCCGGCTCTTACTGGTTGGTTTGAAATGACCCAGCGCTTAACCATTTATTAGATGGACTGAAGGCCTCCTTGTATGCCATGGATCTCTCTAATTGGCATGTTTACCCATGTGCTGCTTTCCTGGGTGCTAACACTGGGATGCATTTGTTTAAATTTTTGACTTGTAGGGTTAATACATTTAACCCCACAACATTTGTATTGTGTAAACTATTGTTAGACAAAGTTCCTTTTCAAGTTCTGTGAACTTCCTTTACAGACCAATCCACCAGCCATTAGTAATGCAGCACTTTAATAGAATCAATTTTCACCTCTCTTACAACTAAAGGAGAGGATATTGAATTATTTAATCGCCTGCTGTGAAGAAGGTAACCAGGCTGAAGACAGAGAGTGTTTACCTCTCTCTCTATCTTATTACTTAAGAACAAAAAGCCTGTCTCTACACATAGAGAGGCTTCGCTCTGTTTGCTCCCCAAACACTCACCCTGTCTCTCTATCTGCCTCACCTTGCCTTATTTTCGGATAACTGGGAACTCCCCGCTCAGGGTGAAACAATTTGCTGCATTTTTCTTTAAGTGCAAACCCCATACATTGTCCCAAAAGCCTTCTGATGTACTTTTGAAAGAGGTGGACCTGAGTAGCACAGAGCACAGAAACAAAATGGACTGGCAGTTAAGAGAAGAGATCAAAGGAAGATCCCTATAGCCCGGGGTTACACAAGTATGCCTGTCTAATTCTGCCAGAGATTCATCCCATAGTAAACGGTGCTGAGAGGAGAACAAAAGTACGCATGGGTAGTCAGCAGTGGTGGAGGGAGAAAGCAGGGTGATGATGGGGGAGGGTGGGGAGCCTCTGCTCTTTGACCCCAGTCAGTAACCTGAGTCACACCAGAGTCCTGATAATAGGGGCTGAACAGATTAGTCACTTAACTGTGGCCAAACAGAAAGAATTGCTACGTGTATATTTGGAAAGGTGAACCATGGTGTTGGTTATGTCCCTACTTTTTTAATTCCAAGAGCAAGAGCAAAAAGTCAGACATATGAGAAATCGTTGAGCCTGAATGGTTGCATATTTGAATTAACTCATGGGGTTTAAAACTCTATAATCATTCTTAATAAATGGCAAATTGATAGGGGATTAACCAAAACAAAGAGTTACTTTAGTGTTAACAAACCATAAAATTATAAACAAAATGGCTCCTTATTGTTTAATAAATCTTTTGTAAACAATTTATGAAATGTATCCGGGTGGTTATTGTAAAACAGCAGTTAATGTTTACAATATGTCAAGTTGTGCATTCACAAACATTATTTCGATGGCTGTTATAAAGTTTCAATGGATGTTTATAATACTTTGTTTCAAAAGCATGTAAACAGCCAGGGGGTGTGTTGTAAATCAGACTGTGAACCTGGAGGCTACCGTTTATGTCCCGTTTCACCCACTACATAGTCTCATTATCATTAGCAGTTTGCTAGGTTGGATTAAAATACACCCCTTCCCAATACTAAACCACATGTAAAAAAAAAATAAATAAATAAAGACAAGTAAGGGTCCCTTGATGGAAACGAGGAACACATGAGCAGCTTGGAATGAGGCCGGTCGCAGTTTTGCAAAGACACTAAAGGACACCAATGCGGATTAATCCGCTGTGGTGATCCCTTGGGGAGAATACAAGGGAGCAGCGAAGGTACTAAAGGACACCTTGTGCGTATACCATGGCTGCGGTGCTGTAGATCAGCCCCCAAAGTTGTGGCATGGAACCACTACAAGTGGGGTATGAATGACCAGGAAAAATATAATGCAAAACTATGTTGGACATATAGGATTTTTGTAGGGAAAGCAAACAAACACGAGTTCCCTGATGATATTGTGTTGACCTTTATTTCACTCTGATTCAACTTCGATCCTTTTTTAGTGTTAACAACTGATAAAAACTGTTTGGTTTTTTTTCTTGGGAAGTGGGGCATGACCATCAAAGTCTTACAACCACTGGACTAAATGGTTGTAACTGATGCCTTGGTAATAAGAAGGGGCTCATTAACCATTACATAATATATAAAAGTCTGTGTGTGATTGTTATCTCATACATAACAACGCTATACATAAATTATAAATTCATTATTATATATTATACAAAATGACAACAAAATGAAATGCCAAGAATTTAGCTAAAATGCCTCCACCTTAAATGTGACCCTGTGTGACCATATATATTATATCTCCAAAATGTTATCAATTCTTCTACAATCATGATAATCAAGTACACAAAATGTACCTGCTGCTCAATGAGCTACTACAATGGCAGAAATAACTGCATTAATTACTCTGTGTGAACTTGATCTTTGATCCCATGATCTCATAAATGTTATCAAATCTTCTACCCATCACAAGTATTAACCACAAAAAGTTTGGTAAAGATCCAGCAAATGAGTCAGCTCCTGTAGTGGTAACGAGATGTGGAATGGACGAATGGACAAAATCCACAATGCCTCCATGGGGGAGGCATAATAATAATAATAATAATAATAATAATAACATAAATCATAACATTACTAATGACTTGTAAACATGCTTACAAATCACAGTAGAACAACTATTGCATTACTAAAGTTATGTTAACTATCACTTTAAGACTTATTAACAATGAACAAATATTACCATTGCCTGCGACTGTCAACATCACATTTTACCTCTGGATTTTAATATAAAATCAGAACACCATAAGAATGTGACTGAAAGAAATACTTCCCCTGGAAATGCATACATGTATGGGTGAAAGTAAGAAATTTCCCACAGTGGAAATACTCGTATCAAATACACCACATCCACCTGTGTATGCATCATTTTACAGGTAATAGGTGTCAAAGTTGGCCTCATGCATCAAAATGTGAGAAAACATTAATGTCTATGGCCTTGTAAACTGTATAACCATAAAAACTGACTGAGAATTTACCCCATCTCACCTGTTTGATACACTGCAGACGGTCATTGGTCTGCTGTATGTGTCTGTCCATCGATGGAATCGAGTTCATGTTGATTGTCCTCTTTGGCCTCTACCTGCCAGCCATTAAACTGGAGAGTTCTGCAACAGAAACGCAGACAAATGTTAAGGCTCACCTCTTCCAAGGGAAGCTGCCAATTCCATCACCACCAGGATATTGCTATTATAGTGTGTTTTTGTGTGTGTGTGTGTGTGTGTGTGTTTGCGTGCACTTGGTGCTGTGAGCTGAGCAGGGAGATATTGATTTGGCAGGTGACAAGCACCTCAGAGAGCCCAAAGGATGACATTCCTCTCAGCTCCTGTGACACTCTTAACAAGCCCTGGCGGTTGCCCCGAACGCTGCTACACACCTTTGGAAATGACACACTGGACTTAGACAGGATGTCTGACCATGTTTAAAGCACCTTGGGGTGAAAATGAACAGAGGTAGAGGGGGACACACACATACAATAACACACATTGTGTAGCACCTAAGTCTGTCAGCATTACCTCAGAAAACTGCATGAAACCCTTCCATCCTGGCCTGTGAGAACATTAACTTGGCATGTGGTGCTCTGTTTACATTACTTAGCCATTATGTAATCTTTGGTTAACAATTATCTGTACCCTGGGCCCAGACTTGCTCTACATTTCACTCCCCTCCTCCTCCTCCATTCGCTCTCCAGCTACACAAGAGTTCCTCTAACAAAACCCCTTACAGTGCACTATTGATTTTGGAGTAGCAGCTTATGGAAAACCTTTTTCTCTCCCCTTTTTTTATCTGAGAGAATAATTTTTCATGGAAGGCAAACAATGGGACTGATCTGACATACTACATACTATTATCACAAGTTAAAAAGTATTACAAGCTGCATTAAAGGTTATCAATTTTGCCTCTGGGGGTCTGATTTAATGTTGCATTCAGTGTCAAATAAATATTACTCATGGCTGTTGGCTGTAACTCGTAGTGACCTGCAGCTTGAAATGGAGGGGTTAGTGAATTAATAAGCACATTTATGGGTGGTGAAGAGTATAACCTCCATCTTCACCCATCTTTTCTACCGCCCCACTCCTCCTTTATCTCATTCTGCCTCAGTCTTTCCTTCTTGCTACTGCAGGGGCATCTCATCCTGTGGTGCATCATCTCTCACTCAAACGCTCACTCAAACCCCTCCCTCTCCACGCCATCCTTCTCCATTACCATCACACAGTGAGAAATTTCACTGCACAAAGTACCTGAGAGATGAGGGAGCGAGGGGAAAAAAGAGAGCGAGAGAGAGGAGGCAGCATGCTGCACCATACTGATAATGCTCACTTAGGGGTCTCTAGCAGGATTTAACGGCGGGGCCAGTAATCTACTCCACTAGACAGCTAAAGAGCTTTTATGTTACCTATTGGAGCTGCTCATGCTTGCACTTGAGAGAAGAGAAGGGCACGCTATTGCATTCCTCTCCATAAATTAGAAAGCTCATAAAGAAAAAAAAAGAGATCTCCAAGTATATTTTACACTCTGCTTCTCTTTGCAGATGGAAAGTATTTGTTTATTGACATTTCTGATGTCTCACAGAACTCTGAGACTTACGAAAAGACTCCTCAGTTGGATGGTAATATTAAGTTTTCTAAAAGTGTGGCAATTTGACAAAAAAGAAAATGCCCCAATTTTAAGTAACTGTGAGATACCAAAATGTTAGATAAAATAAATAACATTCAAAATTTTAAAACAGCCTGTCACACAAGAGGAAAGATTCTCTAGCGATGACGTGTTTTATACATCCCTCAGGTGTTTGCTGCTATAATACTCCCCTCTTTGTGCCAGCTAATACTGAGCTGATCCTTGGCAAAGGTGTCACTGGACCATTGTGCCCCTCAGCCACCAGCAGGTGTCTCCCTGGCCCTTCAAAGGCCTGGCTAGTGGCACAAAGAAGGCGGAGCAGTGTTGCTTTAAGCCTTTTACAAGCTCTACAAATCCTCAGCTGCTGCTTCCTAACAGGGCCCACTCAGCCCGGCACTGCCTGTCTGACCTTGTGGTTATTGATGAGCAAGTCGACCTGCTCCCTCTGTCTCTCTCTCTCTCTTCCCTCCTGCCCTTCCCCTTGCTCTCTCTCTCACTCCTACTCTGTGTCATCTCTCTTACCTCCAACAGTGAGTTAAAATGAGGGGAAAGAAAGGTTGGGCTGCCATTCACCTCTTCTGCTTTTTTCCCCACTGGTTAAACACACATTGTAGTAATCGTTCTAATATTTCCACCCTCTGAAACCCACATGCGCACATTTACATGTATTTTCTTCCTAAGATAGTTATTAAAAAAATGGCATGACAGTGTTGAGGTGTAATTTAATTTTCAGATATTCACTTGGTCTAATTAAACACTAGTCCTTTGTTATATCTTTGATGACTAACAAGAGCCAATTTACAGATTAAACCCATGATGCTGTGGAGATATGACAACAGAAGCAATTATGAGCCTGCCTCTATTTACATGCTCTGTTCTATCTTACAGATGTTATCACTTACTATTTTCTCTGTGCCTCTACCTTATGTGATGTTATTTGCCTTGATTCAGATAGTAACTCTGGCAATCCTGCCTGACGCTTTTGGGTGTGACAGGATGCAGATATGGGCCTTTCTTGAGCTTAATTTACAGCAAATTGCACAGCAGGCATTACACAACAAGTTGAGAGCTGTGGATTCCTGCACAACAAAAGACTCTGGGGGGGGGCTGGAGAGTGGGACAGGAGGAGGGAGACCCGCTTTCCTTCCCTATCCAAGGGGGAGCTAAAATATATGTATTGAGTGGGAGCTGTAATAAAACGAAACGGGTGAGGAGATGCAGGCTGGGAACAAATATGAAAGGCAGTGGAGTATGGCGGCAAGGCGATGGAGCACCACCGGAGGATTGGATGAAATTATCTCTTTATAATCAGGGGGCTTCTGCATGGCTGCCTCCTCCATTGCCCAGTGACAGATGAGGCCTACCTCTTCAAATGGGCTTTTCACACTACTATCAGCCCACCTCTAGGGTAAAACAATGTTTTTCTTCCCCCTGTAACACTACTTTAAAGCTTTGTTTCCACATGGCACCCCACGGAGAAAAGGATTGTCTCCTGTCAGACAGGGTCCGTGTTTGTCTCATTACATGATCATATTACATAAGCGTACCTTGAAAAGGGCTGCGGACTTAATTTGATGACAAAACTGTGCCACGGCAGGGACTGGAAGATGGTGACGCTAAACAATGTTGAATGAAGACACTAAAGCACAACATTATCTGCAGCAAGTAAGAAGGGATTGCTTTTTGAACTGTCACAGTCACACAGTTTGGAATCTGAACATTATTTGAGACACTCAAAAACCTAACCCTGCATCTTCAAAGAGAGTTTCTGGCTTGTTAATGTAACGTAGATGAGTTGTGCGTCTCCGCTCCGCAGGATAAAAACAGTCGGAGAGGGAGAAAAGTAGACAATGATTAGCTTTATCCCGCCATCACAGCAGAACAAATGGATCACAAACCCGCTCCGCTTTACACAGTCTCTCAACTGAGCTGTTGAGGTGCAGGGAAGTGGTAAACAGATTTAATTTATTCATATAAATGGCTTGTGAACCAAAACAGTCAGGCCACTCTGAGAGCAGGCACAGTCTTGTTAAAGGATATTTCCAGTTTATTACATTTCTTATTTCCGTAGTTTTGGCCATTGCTCGTGATAACATTGTGCTCGCAAAAGTAATTGCTAAGATCTGGAAGCACAGTGACAATGCAACAACAAAGTGCGACAGGGCAAGAAATAAGACGTCAGATGAGCGCACGAGCCATCAATTCCGAAAAGTAATAAAGTGTGCATACCTATAATAGGGATAACAATTTCTCATTTCACAGGAAAACAGTACATATACACAACTAATGCAAGTACAGTGGATCAAAGTTGAACTGGGACATTACTGACTAATCCATGATGGGTGTTGAGAACACAAGTTGGGTAATAACTTCACTGTTTGTCCGAATAATTTCAGCTCACCAGGGAGTTTGTTTAAAATCTGCACAATCACCTGCCAGCTTTCTCTTTCTTGCCCTTTTGTCACATGTACCACATTTGAATTTAGACATGTTCTGCCCTCCGAGGCACTCAATCAAAGCATTCACCTACGCGAAAAGGGGCGAGTATGAGTGCGGCTACAGGAGTAGAAAGACAGCAAACCACGCTGGCTACCATCCTAACCACACACATACACACACTGACAAACACACATCTTCTCACCTTCCCTTGAGTGCTGGACTGGCACCATGATACCACAACACCACCCTCAGTCACTCGTAATGTGCTTTACAACAACACTACAGGCGGGGTGTTACACCTCTGCAGAGCAGTGTGAAACACGCCCCTCCTGAACACAGAAAAAATACACTCTCACACACACACACACACCTCGCTAATCGAAAGCTACTAAGCTAAGCACTGCTGACACTATTAAAACAGAACATGGTGGGCTAAGTGAAGAAATCAGCATCACTCTTGCACCTTATGGGAACATGTCAAGACTGAAGGTGATCGCGTCCCTGTGAGTCATCCATTGTAGGTGAATTAGGCAATAAAGGACTAATCTGCACCATCATTGACTAGGGCTCTGCTGTTTGCAGCACTTGCTTAAGGGTGATAAAGATGAGGGAGTAGGAGGAGGGAAGGAAGAGGAGAAGGAGGAGGGGGAGGAAGCATCTCTTCACTCTCATGATTTTAATGAGCTTTGATTCCGAGATATGTCTTGTTTTCTTCCGACTGTCGGCCGAGGCCCGCGTGAAAGCTCCCCTTTAATTATCTCAACATTGTAGAGAACACAGTTTTTTTTTTTTTTTGCACAGAGGGAGGGCTGTTTAGTTTAGAGGGGGCACCTCCAGGACTCCAGGTGCCTGCCTGGTAAGTGGCCAGACAGGCAGCGAGGACAAAGCTGTGTTTGTTTGATGAAGGAAAAAGCAGAGAGGATGGAAATGTGTACGTAACGGTGCCTCTTCCATTGTTGCTTTACAGAATGTGCCATAATCCCCGGCAGGCTCCATCCAGAGCTGGCACGGAGGATAATATAAGCTGCCTCCTGCCTGTCCCACCTCCCTGCTCTACCTCCCCTCCCCTCAGCCCTTCTCCCGCACCTCCTCCTCCCTTCCCCCATTTCTCTGCTGCACACACATATGGACACACAGCCACTCGAGTGCACACACGCTCACACCTCCCCACATGGCTCCTTAACAGGCTTGGGAATGGATTTCTTTTATTTAATGTGGTTTGGTCTGCAGCTCCAGAGGCAACCGTGAGCGAGGGCGGGCTCGCAGTTGTGCCACTCACTCTCGCGCGCACACAATCTAAAGGAGCCCTGCTGCGTTGGTCGCTGTTCACTGATCTCCCTCTCTCTCTCTCTCTTTCCCTCTGTCTTTCTCCATCTCCCATTCTCTCTCTCACTCACTCCACTCCCTCTCTCTGTCTTTCACGCAGATCCACATTCTCTCTCTCCCTCCCTTTTTGCCCTCTCACTTTTTTTTTCATGACAGCTCACATAAGCAAGCCTCCTGGATTCCTGCGGGAGCCCCACGTTCAGTACACAGAGATTGTTCAGCCATCAGGCACATCTGCAGCATGATTAGAAAAGCAAAGGGAGCATGGTATTGGAGGCAGGAGGGTGGGGGGTGGTAGAGACCCCCCCCCCATTTGCCACCAGCAAAAGCAGAAGAAGAAAACAGAGGGTTGGGATCATAGAGAGGCCTTAGCAATATCTCCTCTCTAACCAAGTGTAACATTTCACCAAGTCTCAGGGGCCGATCTCTGCCTACGATTAAAAAAAGGGAAAAAGGACAAAGGCATATGGGAACCAGTCTCTCTCCGTTGCCAAGCCCCCACCCATCCTTCAGCTCGCCTGGCTCTTGGAGCAGACAAAAAAAAAAAAAAAAAAAAAACACCAGCCAGA
>VUQH01057475.1:21651-37150 GCA_015106775.1 Etroplus canarensis
GAGCTTTTTCTGTTTCACCAAAGGAGTCTGTGAAGACATACCATCAAACTGCCAGACCTTATAATGACCTCGCGAACATCTCCATTTGGAAATTTCATCAGCAGGACTATAGGTTTTTCTTTTATCAACACAAGTTCTTAAAGCCACAGAACATGTCTTCAAATTGCTGTTTTATCTTATCAAGTGTCCAAAAACTTAGAGATATTACATGTTTCAAATAAAATACGAACACCAATAAATGAAAACCTGGGACCAAGTATTTAGATTATTGATTTTATAAGACAGTTTCACAGTAAGATAAACTCCTGAAATATAAAATACCACAACCTTTATCTTACAAATTAAAGTAGAATTAAAAATCAGCAAAATATAGTTGAATAATTACTTATTTGACAAATCCTTTTTTCCCCAAAGTGTGTTTTTGAACACTGAACACCATCTGAGAGATTAGTTACTTTCTAATTTTTCGTGTCAACTTTTTCCAGAAATACAATTCTCTCCTACACTCCAAAGACCTGTGTTAGAATGCTCTAACTGGCAGTACTCATAAAAATATATATTTTTTATATCTGCAGATTATTTGATAACCTTGCTGAGCTGACTGATCCCGTGTTAACAGCTTGCTAGTATCTACAGCCATCAGTCCCTGAAGGGAGAAGCCTCTCATTCCACAAATGTGCTCAATTAAAAAGAGCAGAGTGCTTAGAGAGGGGCAGTGAGAGGCAATGCCCTGCGCCTGTTTGATCTGGATTTCCTAATTGCTCAATGACAACACATTACCAGACAGGCGGACGCTTGATCTGCAGAGAGGAGGCTTTTGACTATGGTACCTCGACCTCTCTTCCTTTCCCTTTTGCCCCTTTACTTTGGACGTCCTACCCGCCCTCTCAGTGACCAGGCAGTGAGTGTCTGTGTCCGAGTGTCTCTGTATGTAAAAGGGGAGTACGGGTCTCATGTGTAGGAGGGGGCTGATTTAGAGGTTAGACAGCACAGGCTGCACTAAATCTGTGTCACAAATCTTCCTTATGGAGCCATGGGGGGGGGACACACACGAGCATGTGATGAATCCCATGCAACATGCAGACCTATACCTCCCCGCCTCGGCCTGTTCTGGAGCCCACACCATGCTGCTTGCGTCGCACTAATTTGCTAGATATTGTGGGCTGCTATGTTTTGATTGCCTTTGTGTAAATGAATCAGGAAGCCTCTCATTTCACGTGCAAGCTGTGAAGAATGTCAATGTGTCAGGGGAAAAAAAAAAAAAGATTCTCCTGGGAGAAATAGACTTAGTGGAGTCTTCAATCAAGCACTGAAGACATTTATTCATTTATTCATCTTTTTATCCAGTCATCCTTGGATCATTTCACTCCGTGTACATTATTTCAGCCATCCTACTGCATTTTTGTGATGTCACAACCGCATAAAAACACTAAAGGCAAGCTGTATTGCATGCAACGAGTCTCAGCGATGCAGATCACATGTTTGTACAACAGTATGGTCTTATTTTATATAATCTTACAGCAAGCTAAAAATAGCATCAAATTAATATTGAATGCTAGGACAGAGGGAGACAGATTTCTAGCATTACACAATTCTGCTGTCATATGGAGTGACAACAGTCCATATCTTTAAAACACCAATAAGCTTGGGATCACTTAGAAATTCTCATTTTCCATGAAAACACACATGAAGTCACACATTAGTCTGAACAAGAAATATAGCAAATGGAAATGAACAGGACATGCTGACATTGTCAGAATTAGAAATAAGGATTTTAATGGAAATGATAAATGTGCTCTTGAAACTTTGCCTTCATCAAAAAAAACCCCACCTTTTGCAGCAATTATAGCCTGGCAGACCTTAGGCATTCTAGCTGTCAATTTTTTAAGTTAATCTGTTGAGATTTCACCCCATGCTTGATGGAGCATCTTTTCTGTAGTTGGTATCCATAGCCAGTCTTGTTGGTGATCTGGCTGAGAGGATTCAGGCCTAAGCAGAACAGTAGTGGGGACAGAGCATCTCCTTGGTAAATCCTGCATTTGATGGTGACATATGCTATTGGCTTGAAGTTGGCCTCTAGTGTTGTCTTCCACATCCCCATTGAATTCCTGATGAGGGCGCTTAGGGTCCTGTTGATCTTATATAGTTCTAGGCATTCCAGGATCCATGTGTGAGGCACTGAGTCATAGGCTTTCTTGTAGTCAATCCAGGCGGTGCACAGGGTGGTCAGTCTGGTCTTACAGTCTCGAGTGACTGCTCTATCTACCAGTAGCTGGTAGTTTTGCTCCACTGGTGTTTCTAATTCCTTTCTGGTCCCCACTCATCCCATGTGCCTGTTCAGGTCATTGGCCTGTATTTGGATGGGACTGGTCTTTTATGGGGATCCTTCAGGATCAGGAATACCCAGCCTTTAGTTAGCCATTTCCAGGTGTGTCCCATCCATTAACAGCTGGTTCATTTGTGATGCTAGGCGCTCATATAGTACAGTTAGCTTCTTTAGCCAGTAGGTGTAAATCATGTCAGGGCCTGGTGCTGTCCAGCTCTTCATATTTGAGACTCTCTTAAATGTCTGCCACTGGGATAGTTATTGGATCCTGCTCAGGGAGGTTGCTGTGGTCTGCTCTTAGATACTAGTCACTGAGCATTGCTGTTATGTGTTGCATCCTTCTCCCATATGCTCTTCTAGTATTGCTCCATCTCCATCGTGGCTGTTCTCATGTTGTTCCCCTGCCACCGAAAGTTCACTTTAGATGGTTCTCTCTGGTGGACCGCTTCAAGCGGCTAACCCAGGCTGTGAGTCTTTGTTTAGCAGTTTCTAAAGCCTCAGATATCCATCTATCTACACACACACACACACACACTACTAATACAAAAATCAACCATTTAAAAAACTTTACAATGTGAAGAAATACCTATCAACAACATTAAGTGCTTAAAGCCTGTGCCTGCACCTAAACTCTTAATAAAAAAAAAGGTATGAACAGGGCAAAGGTCAATCTGGGAACCAATCAGCTACTCTGCTGACAGAGCAGAGTAGCCAATTTTTCTGTGCTTCCAGTGCAGCCAGCGGATATCCAGGCTAAGAGTTCCTTTTCCGGCCATTGTTTATGGATCCAGATACATTTTGAAAAAGCTAATAAAAGCTTAATGGCCATCAAATGATAGCCAATGGTTCTCAGATTGCATTTTGGTAAATGGAGTCCCTCTGTTCCTCTCTATACAGTCTGTTTACCTCCATGAAACCAAAGGCTATTGAACAAGATTTATCAATACAACTCATGCTACAGAAGGACTACGAATGAAAAGCTTCTGGTAACGGAAATGCTGTCTCTTTGCCTACATTCGTCTATATATTCCTATGCAGTAATTGGTTTATAGAGACTAGGCAATGATAACACAATGCGTTTTCCTTTCTTAATATCAAATTACAAGTTATATTAAAGGTGTGTTGATATAATATATATATATATATATATGTAAACTGACAGCAAACCTGCATATTTGGAATTTCTGCAACAATGAATACAATTTTGGTTGAAAGTCTAATCAATTAATCAATGTCCCAGCAACAGTTCACCTTACTTTTGTAGACAGGCATGTTGTTCAGGGGTATAATTTAGCAACAACTTGTCTCTAGCTGTTGGCAAACAACAAGCTCCACATCATCCATCAGAGAAGTTGAGGTAGCTTGACAGGTGAACATAAACAAAGCTGCCTGCAGTAGCATTTCTAGAAGTGTGTATACACACACACACACACACACACACACACAGTTAAAGACATACATACACAGACAGACAGAGAGGGAAGGTCTGAGAGGCAGCAAACACACTGAGGGAGAGAAAGAGAGATGCACTGGATCAGAAAGGCTGAGGAAATGAGTACTGCAAGAAGTGGAAAAAGCTGAGAAATTCTGTATCCTCCTGTTTCAGCCACTGAAAACTGCTGAACCATCAGCAATTACAGGCTGGCTGGGTCATGAATCTCTCTCTGCAGTGGTCTGCTCTCGCTCTCTCTCTGCTGGGTGATACTGCAGAGGTGTGTGGCCCCAGTCACCTGGCCAGCAGCAACCACACAGATGTAAAACTAAAGCTGCAGCTACTGCGTGATCGCTGACTATTAAGAGTGTGCAAATCACAATGACACTTTGCATCTCCTTTTCCATGACTGCAAAGTTTATGCTGTCGGCAGTGAGAGCTGATATGCAAAGCAGATGTTTTTTTCAGGCACACAGGTGAGCGGCAGACCAAACAGGCTGTCACTATGACACGGTACAAGCTGCCATGAGACAAAGGCGAGAAGGCACATGCACATATGTCAGGACACAAGTAAAAAGTGCTGAACATATAATTAGCTACTCCACTAGAAATCACAGATAGGCACTCACTTAATTAAAATGACTAATTATGGGCAATAAAAACTTCTTCCACACTGCTGTCTATAATTACAAGTCACTCCTTTTCTCTGTGGCAGGGTGCTTTAATATGTGTGTGTGTGTGTGTGTGTGTGTGTGTAAGTTTGCAGCGGAATGCGTTTCTGCGTGCACACATTATTGCTGTATCTCAATGAGTCAGTTTCTGCGGCTCATTCAGTGTTAGGATCCTCAGCTAATGAGATTAGTCAATAATGGATTGAAAGCAAGCAGCCTCCCCCCTCTGACACAATGGCCAGAGTGGCTGTCCTGTCAGCGACACATCGATATTCACACACACATACACTCAAACACACTCACACTAAGAAACATATCCAAACAACAGGGGCCTCCTTTTTAACATACAAATTGCGTTATAATATTGAGCGGCACCTTTTTGAGACAGTGCTACGTGCCTTGCAGGCCACAGACAATTCCCTAAGATTTAAATTTATATTGGGAGTATATCTAGTCTTGATCTACAGAAAAATGAATATTGTGGACGTCATGCCGGGCCCTCGAAAGCCCCGGATCTCTTTCATCACATTAATGAAAGCTCCATAGAGAACACTGAGAGAAAACAGCCCTACTAGATCTACGACTGCTGAGTGTCTGAGCCCAGGAAGGACAAACAAGTCTTGAGAGTTGAGAACTCTTCTCTTCTCGGATAAACAAAGACATGAAACAAGCTTTAAGGCCAGCCACAGCACAAACAGAGCTCCTTTCAAACGTGTGAACAACCTGTTCACAAGGGTAAAATAAACCTTGCACAAACAAGACACAGCAAGATGCCGCTACTGTGCAGAACCCTCATACATTTACAAAAGGGAGTCCTAAAGAAAGAGGAGCTTGAAAGTGTGACTCAACTGCTTGTTTTTTCATGTTGACAATCACAAATCTGTTGTTGCATCTATTCAAAGTTCCTCTGAATGGCACCAAGCAGTCGATAAGCATAGGCATAGTGTAGATTAGGAGGACGGATCTTTTTTTGTTGGCCTTTAACGTTTATAGTTCCAGCCTCATTTACTCAGTAAAATCACCTACTGTCCCACAGTCATAATCCTATTGACGAGTGGCTGAGTTGACAAAAATGCTAATTCACTCATCTTTTTTTTTACGACTGGCTCACACAATAAGCTTTACAAGCAGCAAAAAGTGCTCTTTTGGCAAATTCTATGAGAGCCCAACTGATACTGGGGTTTTGGGGCCAAAGTCGACATAAAAAAATCTGACACTGGTGTGTCATCTGCTATTACTTATATGTATATATACATATTCATACAGTATGTTAGAGTTGCATTAAAAAGGAAACAGTTTGTTAACATTACAGCAATGTATTTAATAAACTTACCATAAATGCATAGCTTGAATCTGCATCAACGTCTGTTTAGCTGTGATGCTACTCTGCTATATGTTCTGCAGGCAGTGCTTAGAAGGTAAGCCACTCTGCTGGGCAAACTATGTCATGACACACATTGTATATTACTCAAAATAAGTAATGTACAGTTAATTTTATTTGCAAATGCTACATCAGCATTTACGATTATGTAACAACAAAAGGCTGTGATTTAATTAAATAAACTTTTCTTTCCTCCTCTTCTCTTAAATCTACTCATTGCTAAAATGCATGATCAGTCAGTCTCTGTTTAGCCAGTAAAACACATGTGAAGTATGGTCATCTGAATATCCAGTGTGTCAACCAGGTGATGGAAGTCGGACGCTAACCAACAGGCTGATGCTAAACTGGTTGGCAAGAAAAAAAACGTTGCAGCTCTCATTTGGTAATATTTTAGATTCAAGAACAGCGACACTAAGCAAAAGAGGGTACTCTGCAAAATTGCTTTGTTACAACAACACAACATAACAAATTGATACCAGCACACGAATTGGCACAGACAAAAGTACAATGACGGCATGGCCCTGAAAGCCCAGGCTAATAAAGACACCCCTGAAAGCCAGCACACAATCATTTTTATGTTAAGTTTGATAAATGTCCTTATTTGTTTGGAATTCAAAATGTCTTACTTTAACGAAAATTTGCATTCTTATTCTTCCATTCATTTTACTTTTTAAAAAAATAATACTTTCTGATACGTCTTTATTTTGAAATAGATATTTTTTTTATTTGTATTTAATTTATTTGAAACTTTTTTATTTTTTTTTTTTTTTTTTTTTTTTTTTACATGTGCATTTTTTGTGTTTGACCTAACAAACACACGTTTCCAAATTGTCTGTAATGTGTGATTTTTTTTCTTGATAACCAAACACTCACACTTAAGATACCACTCTATATCACAACTACAAATTACAGCATTGTGTACAATAATCGCAATATGACTTTCACCTTATTGTGTTAGTCCTATTCAAAATGGTTTTATCGATGAATAAAAGGGTTTCATATCTGTGCGGATTGAAAACCATAAGCCCTGACACCAATATATTCACTGATACTGGCCAGTATCAGTGAATACTGGCAATATACAACAATATTCTTCTACTTCTTTCAGCTGCTCCATTTACGGCTCGCAACAGTGGATCACGTGCCTCCATTTTACCCTATCCCTTGCATCCTCTTCTGTCACACCAACCCTCTGCATGTTCTCAAAGTCCCTTCATTTAAAGTCCCTACTCATCTTCATACTCCTACCTTTCCTTCTCTCTCGCCAACATGCCTTCCACCTCCTAACATGCCTTCCGCCTCTCCTCCCCCTTTGTCCAACAGTAGCCTAGTTTCCACTGGCACTCTGTTGGCTTTCAGCACCGGGGACAGTCATTAACACGAGCCTTGACCAATCCAGTATATAAACCTTAACAATGATCCACATATCTGATTTGGCAAAGATTTTATGTCAGATGACCTTTCTGGCACAACCCTCCCCATTTATCCAGGCTTGGGTCCAGCACTAGGAGTACATTACCTTGTGTTATCTGCCAGGTGCTAAGTTTTATTGCCCTCGGTTTTGTGGATTATATGCAGGCTGTCGTCTGATTGGTGGAACTTGTTGGGGCCTTAAAGAGCCTGATGTGCATTCATGGCTGAAAAAATACTTTCTAAAGAGACCATTCGTTTAATCTACATTTTTATTCAGAATATATAAGTAAGTGTGTGTTAACAATTTTCTCTAAAATCAGACAAGCACTGAGCATAAAGGGGAGAAAGGAGATTATGCTTTTCAGTCAGTTTTATTTATTTTTATTTTTATGAGGCAAAGCAAAAGCAGTAAATAGTAAGACTAAAAAAGGCTGACGCATTAAAGCAATTAGCATTTCATAAAACACATTTGTTTGCAATTTGTAGAGTAAATTGCTAGGTTGATACAGATGTATATAGAAAACATTCTATTAATCAAACCTACACCAGTGTCTTTAAGACCCTCTTCCTCCCAGCAACACCCAGAGTGGTTTATGTGGCACTGTGGTGTGTTAGTGTTCATGTCAGACAGCCTCCCTGCCTGGGGTCAGTAGGCGCTACCAAAGGTCAACCCCCTAGTAATTTGTTTCACCACTGCCCCATCACCGACCAAACACAGGGCATCGTATCAGGTAAACCAATTATTATCTGACATGAATCGGAGCGCATAGAGGTCCCACACGACTGCTCCCTCAGTTATTAGTGAAATATCTCTTTCTTTCACCAAAAAGGCACCTTGTCTCTGATTCTCAGCATGTCTTTGCTACTACTTATCAGCTGCCAAGTGACTCATTTACCTGCAATGTGCAATTCTGTGTGGGATTTAAAGGTAATTTAACCTACATTCAGACGAGAAAATAAATTAAGCGTTGCCATTTCTCTCGCTCTCGTTTTACCTCCCTTTTGCTGTCTTCAATGCATAAACAGCAGTCAAAACTGAGCGCTTTCTCCTGCTTAGTATTCAGCACTAATTCTCCTGGGTGGACACCCCACTGTGTAGACAATCTGCATTTTGATTGGTGTACACTGGAAGTTTCCGCACCGCTCTTTAAAAGCCGATACATTGGAAAACAACACAGGACAGCCATTTGGAAATGCATTTCCAAGAATATTTAGTAGACTGTTCAGTCTAATAGCAAATAACTTGGTTAAATTTATCTTGTTTCATTAAACCAAACCAGCAATGACACAAGGATATGATGTGAAACTGATCATTTGTTGCACCGTGACTGTGTTGGCCAACATGAAAATGCCAGCGATATATAACCCTCTCAGAGAGTCATTTGTACAATCTCTCCATTAGGAGCCACTTTGTTCCTGTAGCCCCTCTGGCCTCAAACCAGGCTTCAGCCTCCGATGGCTGTAGTCATGGCAACTGCCTTCATTGTACACTTGCAAATAATGAAGACAATGTGTTTTCCATTTAGAGAAGCTTTTTTTTATTGCACAAAGATATGGAGAGTCCATCCTGACTATTTCATTAAGGGGGCTTAATAACACGATTCCTTCTGCCGGCTAAACTGTACGAGCTGAATCACAGATTAAATTGGCCTGGTGGGACACAAGTCAATACCGATGTTCACGATTTGATGTTGGACAACTAAACTTGGAAAAGTTGTTTTTCTTCTTAGCCTCGGTGGACTTGAGTGTTGTAGGAAGAAACATCAAAGAATAGAGAAGCGCCTCGGGCAAAAAAATTTAGTATCTTGATCACACAAAGCAAATATAGAGTACTAGAAAGGCAGGCAAATTTAAAGCAGAAGAGTTTGCTCTCCCAGGTATTTTAATACCCTGTTGATCATACCTGAGTTTTAGCAGTTTTGAAAATTTTTGCACGATTTTCTCAGTTTCACACAACCTGAAACTTATTTTCATAGTTTTAAACATCAGTTCTTTTGAGAATTATATTGTTAAGCTCCCAAAAAAGAAAACTGCTGACATCTATAGTAGGCTAGATTAAAGGATCGGGTGGTGAGAAATTATACTGGCCACTGTCTGACTTTCTTATGTAGAGAGGTTTCTATAGCATGGTGGTTTACACGTTTGCTTCACATGCGAAAAATCCCCAGTTTCTCAACTGGAAGGACATAACCAGCGCTAGAATATACTCCTAGCGCTGGTTATGTCCTTGCTGGTTACAAGCTTGGACAAGTTGGAGGGTCATGTAAAAGCATACTTGCAGATTCACCTGAATGATAGGTGTCGTTGCACAGAAGAAAAAAAAAAACCTGCATCAGGGCTGGTAAAGGGATAACAGAAGTTGAAACAGGAAGCAGATCGTGGAGGGTTTTTTTCTAAGTTTTTTCCAGCTAGTATAATCTTTTTAAGCTGTTGCAGAATTTCATTTTGGATAATCTGGGAATCTCCAAGCCCCTGCAATATAACTGAATTGGTGGTAAAGACCAAAAAAAATTGTACACTCGTGTCTTCAAAATGGCCGTGTGTGCGCCAGGTTGCAAAAATCGACAGGTGCACGAAAAGCTAAAAACACACCGACAGTTTTAACATCACTTTTAGGGCATGGCGCCGTCCACAAGAGCAACAACAGTGTGCATAAACTGAGATTTAGAAGGAAATGGTGGGATACAGTATGTGCTGCACTGCACACACACTACTGAAAAGTTGCCGTTTATGGGACTGATGGTGGCCGGTTGGAGCATGCAGCCTTTGTAGCTGAACTATGTAAATGAGGTTCCTTTATTTCCAAACACAGTAATTTGTAATTTTTGCAGTGTGTTTATACAGTTTTTTCAAACCTATCACAGAAATGTTCCTGTTTTACCAGCTCCCAGCATTATATTTGAGGACAATATTACCTTAGTCATCGCAATAATAACAATGACCAAAAGTACGGAATTACAACCAAGCTGTAATTAATGATCATCAGGAATTATTCTTTAACCAACCACTTACTTCACTAATGTTACTGCTGAAAACAGTGAAAAAAGCTCAACAAGTAGATAAAGCAAAATCCAATTAGGGAATAAAGTGCATCTTTGTAAATCAGTGGGAGATTGTGTGCATGTGCAAACACACACACACACACACACACACACACACACACACACACACAGAATGGAAAGAATGAAAAGAACTTGAGGGGCAGGAGTCTCCGTTCCACTGTTTATAGGGAAAACTCCCTGTAAGCTGAGCCAGCTATCCAGGCCAAAATTAATTCAAGAGTTTTACAAATCACTAGACAGGAAACATGGCGTTGTTCTCCACTTCCACTTCTTCTCCTCTGCAGCCCAGTAAACATTCTTTTGATTTGCTGTGTTGTTTGCTCACAAGGAAAACACACAAAGCAGATAGTTACTCTAATTCCTTGATGACAAGAGTTTATCTTGTGGAGTGGAATGCATTTCATAGAGCGCACTGTGGTGCTTCGTGTGGTGTTTGTGTTAACACAAAAACCCTGTAAAGAATATTGACTGGAGAAGCTGCTGTCAATAGAAATCCTACGATTTCTATTCTTTCTGTTGCTGAGCTTTGTGAACCTACAGTCTGGGGACTCTGTTCTATTGCTTCCCTGACAACATAACAGTAACCTTTATGAAAAAATATTTTAAAAACAAGGGCATCACAATACCACTTCATAGCAGTTTTGTTGCTACAACAAACAAAGCAGTAAGCTCTGGTGCTCCTGTGTGTGCGGGAGCCACAGTGCACTGTGATTGATATACAAGAGATAAGATGCTGTTTGACTCCTGAATCCGCCTCCAATCACATGCTCTCTGACGTGCTGGCCACACGCTATCTCTGCCACACATGGCCAGTGTAGCCGATAGGCAGGGCAGAACCAGTCTTATCGAGCACTTCCGGAAGTGTTTCTTCTTGAATAAATGAACCCCTTATACAATATCTGTGTTTATAGTATTGAGGCGCTTTGTGGCACAAGCAACAGCACACACAGTTTAAGCAATTCAAACACCAGAAAAAGACAAGTGAAACCATTCTAAACAGTTCTAAGGTCATTTAATCAGTTAACTAAGCCATTAACCACAAACAGAACATAAATAATGATTTTAACTCCTCATACAGGTAAACTTTCTTCTGTTTTTTATTATAATAAAATGAAGAAACTTTGGCTTCTGGATTGTTCAGAACTCTTAGAACTTTTATAGACAGAAGTATTCGGTCAGCGACACATTTAGACCTACAGGAACTTTAAGACATCCCATTCTTCTGGGAAGGCTTTCTACAAGATTTTCAAGTGTGTCTGTGGGAATTCTTGCCCATTCATCTACAGGAGCTGGCTTGCACTCTCCATTCTAGTTCATTTAAAAGGATTGAGGTCAGGCCTCTGTGTGGGCCAGTCAAGTTCTTCCAAACCAAATTCATCCAACCATTCCTTTATGGACCTTGCTTTGTATATTGGGACACAGTCATGCCAGAACAGAAAAGGACCTTCTCCAAACTGTTCCCACAAACTTGGAGGTAAAGAACTGTCCAAAATGTCTTGGTAAGCTGAATCATTAAGGTTTACCTTCACTAAAACTAAGGGACGTGGTCCAACCCCAGAAAAACAACTCCATAGCATTATCCCCCTCCACCAACCTTACAGTTGGCACACTGCAGTCAGGCAGGTAGCATTCTCCTGGAATTCACCAAACACAGACTCATCCATCAGACTACCCAGATAGAGATAGTGCTGATGTTATGCCAAAGGAGGTTTAGAACTCTGCAGCTATTGAGTCAGCAGAGCATTAGTGATTTTTACGCACTATGCACCTCAGCACTCTGTGACCCCCGCACTGCCTCGTGATTTTGATTTTGTGGCTGAACTGCTGTGGTTCCTCAATGTTTCAACTTTGCAATAATACCACTTACAGATGATCGTGGCGGATCTAGAAGCAAAGAAATGTAACAAAATGACTTGTTGCAGCTGTAGCATCCTATTATAGTAACATGCTTGAATTCAGTGAGCTCTTTATTATTTTATACATCTGTGGCAATGGGAGAGAGTGAAACACCTGGATTCAATGATTATAGGTTTGGCCCAATACTTTCATCCATACAATGTAGTGTGTGTGTATTTTCAAACATCATATAGCTCTAGTATTAATCTATTAATCCAAATAGGTTGATTGATAATAACCCATAACTGCAGCCAAATTCCCACCTCGAATGCTGAAAAATGTAGAAAATCCACTTCAGCCTCTAGCTGCTCATTACCTGCTAATTGTAAAACAGCATGAGGAATTTTTATGGAAAGCTCATGTGATTGGTACACTTTGGCTCAATACACTGCATGTATTTTTAATGAGACAAGCCTTTTTGATAGAGCGAGATTGCTTGTACGACTGATGACGCATTACAACTCAACTGAGTATTTGAGAAATCTTTTATGTGGGAGCCTTTATGTTCAGAAGTGATCACAAATAATGAATTAGCTTTTAGTCATTTGTGGTCCCAAGGCACACACTGACAGAAAAAAAAATCTTCAGAAATCATTTATGCATGTGATGGACAATGGATTGTTGGACACTTTTAAGTGCAGTCTCTTAGCTCCCTGTAGAGTTCTAAGTTAGTCATTTGTCACCTTGTGGTAGTGCAGAACACATCCTTATGAGGCCCTAAACAACACAGAGGCTCGGCTAATGCTTCTTATTGGCTCTCAATGCCACTGCTATACACACATACACACGCCTCTACATGATAAAAGCACAAGCACTGTTAAAGCACTTTGGAGAGAATGACACAAGAGGACACAATGTTGCTAAAGGTTAAAGAAAGCACAACAAATATGAAGACTGCAGGAGAATTTTGATTAATGCTAGACCTCTGCCGCACGCTCCAAGGTACACACATATTCCCAAACCACCACCAGAGAGGGACAGAGGCTGCACTGAGCCTCTAAGAGACCACCAGGTGTGACCTATTCATTATTTACCAACAGAGGCAGGCTAGCAGCTTCTGCACGCTGTGCACAACCCTTCCTTTTTGTAGGAGAAATGTATTGGGATCAGATGGAAGAGGACACCTTTGTGGATAGAAATCTTTGTTCACACGCTGCCTGTCTGTCACCCTGTACCGTGCTTCACTAGGAGATATAAAGTGCATCCATGATTTTTCACTCCTATGAAGTGGATCCCACTTGTCCAGAAAAGTGTGTGTGTCAGCTGAAGAAATGTACACAAACTACAGTTACTAATTTCTGCTAAGGCACGATCACACAACACAGCATTTAAGTACCTCCTCGTATGGTTACTCTCTGGGAGTTTGATGGGGCAATAAATATGCATCTTGTCATATTAGCTTGGGTGGGAGGCAGCTGAAAGCAACTAAAGTACTCTGCAGAGTTAAAGTGAAGTGCAGATCCTAAATTTTCCCACAGATTTACACTGAATTTATCACAGGGGGTGGGCATGTGCTTCCACCTAAGTATGGATGCATGTGGAAGCATACAAAAGGAGGCACACTTTGCTTTCCAAAATGGGCAATGAAAGATTATGTTTATAAAGTGCTCTACTGCAAATACTTTAAACAAGTACTTTGTGATCAACAAATAACAGATTAACAGAATCAGCTCTCTCTCCAGTGAGTTTCTTGTCCCATGGATAGATGCCAACTCCATGGCACTAAAAGGCAGCTGGTAACATTAGTCCCTGTACTGCTCTGCACCCTCGCCGACCGTCGACTCAGCAGCACATGAACTAGTTCTCCAGCCGCCCCAGGTTCGGCTTAAAGTGGTCATCCAGTTCCAATAGATGTTCAGTGCAGAACAAGGTTTACAGTTGCCAGCTGCAGTCCATGAAGTTGGAGTGATGACAGACTCAAGCAGCTAAATATCAAAGCACATAACAACTGTGACATGGCCAACAAGAAAGCCACTAGAGAAAACATGAGACCGGAAGGGCAGGAGCTAGTTGATTTGCAGTGACTAAATTCTGAAAATAAAAGGAAGTGAAATGGACTTTAAACTAGAAAACTAATTGTGGAATCAGTTGTCCTCAGAGGGATGAAGTGTACCTGGGTGACCCACCAAAGTAAATTTTGCGTAAAAAACAATGAATACTAATTAAAATTTTGATTTGTCATGATGAGCAATATGAGCACAATTACAATATTAATTTGCTCCCTTTCGTAACATAAAGATAATCATTCATGCAACTTTAAAGAACAGAAAACACATTTTCAAAGTTGAAGGTGAAGGGAAGGTTGAGTTATGTCAGGGCACAGCAGAACATAAACATATAACGGAGCTTTAAAATGCCTACAGATGTCATACCACACAAATTCAGAACACAGTGAGAACTCAGCAAAGGTCTCTACCTGTGAGGATGAAGTGAATTAGAGCAGACGACTGAGTATATGAAATGTTGACAGATGGGAAATAAGCCCGATGTCAATAAGAAATCTGCACGGGGGATTACCTCATATCAGTGATTGCTTGCGTACATTGTGTACCACCACACTTAAAATGAAAGCCTTTAAGTGCAGCTATTTTAACGGCTTAGGTGAGATAAACAGGTGTCCTTCCTATGAATGATCTATTTTATCCTGTGTGTATCTATTTTCTTTTATCTTTTGTATAACTGCAACACTAGTAGAGATAAATGGCCCTTCCATGGACAACTTGGCACAGGTTCACACACATCAAGGGTCATTAAGGTGGCTGACAAAAGCCTTTTTTTTAATGAATTTGTGTATAGCAGTTCAGCCTCTTCTGGTTGAGACTGTGTGTGTGTGTGTGTGTGTGTGTGTGTGTGTGTGTTTGGGTGATGAGTTGCAGTGTGTGAAGAAACCTGGTTTCATTTCTTCTTGTAACACCCTAATGACTTTATTGTTTCATTCTTATCCAGCCTCCAGAAGCTATTACCATATAAACACCTGTGTTATCAAAGCACTGCAAACAATTTCCTGGATAATTTAACAAAGATGCGATTGTTGATTCGGTATGAGGTCGTGTGACTTATGAGTGTGTGTGTGTGTGTGTGTGTGTGTGTGTGTGTGTGTGTGTGTGTGTGTGTGTGTGTGCTTATTTTGAGATATCTATTTTCTCAATGAGTGTGTTTGTGTGGATATTTTGAGATATCTATTTTCTATGTGGATATTTGTCTCTGAGTGCATTTAGTGATATCCATTTCATGGTGTGCACGTGTGTGTGTGTGCGCGCGCGCGCGCGTGTGTGTGTGTGTGTGTGGGGGGGGGGGGGGGGGGGGGTCCCCCTGGGG
>VUQH01057477.1:0-12495 GCA_015106775.1 Etroplus canarensis
CATCCTTTCCAGCTCTGTCTCTCTTTCTCACCAATCAATGCAAGTCCTTCTCTCCATACGAGAGCCTCTCAGGCCTCTCATACAACTCACTATAAGCCTTTTCCTTTGCCTTTGCCACTTCTCTCTTTGCTTTGCGCCTAGTCTCCCAATACTCCTGTCTGCTTTCTTTATCTCCCTGACTATCCCACTTTTTCTTTGCCAGCCTCTTCCTTTGAACACTTTCCTGTACTTCTTCATTCTACCACCAAGTCTCCTTGTCTCCTTTCCTCTGTCCAGAGGACTCACCAAATACCTTCCTGGCCATTTCCCTCACCACCTCAGCTGCACTTTCCAAGCGATCTGGTAACTTGTCGCTACCACCCAGAGCCTGTCTCAACTCCTCCTTGAACTCTGCACAACATTCTTCCTTCTTCAACTTCCTACATTTAATCCTTGGCTCTACCTTCACTTGCTTCCTCTTCTTGCTTTCTAAATCCATCCTACAGACCACCATCTGATGCTGCCTAGCTACATTCTCCCCTGACACCACCTTGCAGTGTCCTACCTCTTTCAGGTTGCACCTTCTGTACAGTGCATAATATAAAGTAATTCAAGAAATCTGGAGAAATTTCAGTGCATAAAGGGCAAGGATACAAGCTTAAAACAAAGACCCGTGATCTCCAATCACTCAGGCAGCACCGCATCAAATGTCACTCATCAACAGCATAAAAAACTACATATGGAAAGGATTACTTTGGAAGACCTTTGTCAAGCACTAAAATGCAGAGGTATATCGACATATGCCCTGTAAAACTTTAAAAGGAATGAAAGCTAAACCCTTGATCTCGCGTCTCATATTCATCTTTTTGATCCCACACACAAATGTTTTCAGTGCACAGCAAAAGCAAATTATTTGGCCTTGTTGTTCCAATATTTTTGGAGGACTCTGTAGTTACGCAACTCAGTTGTAAGCCCAGAGTACATTCAAAACAAACTTCATTATACAACATATTGCTCAACTTCATCAAGTCAGTTGGCTTCACTCAATGGTGAGGTACCAAAGAGAGGATTGAGCAAGATGATCATTTAAACACACACATTTTCTGCTAATGCAAAAAGGATGCAGGCCAAGCCGTTATTTAAAGAACTAATACATAGAGTGCAAACAATTGATGAAATTCATTGTAACTTTTCTGATTGCTGTGTAGGCATTAAGTGTTCATGTTTGTTTGACAGAGTGCTTCCAGGGAGGTGGGAGGCTCTGTAGAAGTAGGAGGAAGGCACTTCACTGGATCTACTTTGCCTCAAACGGTGCCACTTCCTGCCCCTGAGCTGTTGCTGACATCTGACAGCACGGCCCCGACAGCTTCAGATTCAGCAGCTGCTGCTTCCGCTCACATGCGCGCATTTTCTAATTGCCAGGGAAATGTTTATGCTCCACGTCTCATCAAGTGAATTAGGCGCCTTCACTGATGGACCTGCACCCCCCCCCCCTTATCTGGACAGACATTCTGAAGGGCACAGGGAGTAAATGAGAAAGGGGGAGGAGGAGGGGATGCAGCTTTCATTTCATGTCGGGCCAGTTTCTAAATTCAGTATTTATATGCTCTACGTAATGATTTTCATTTTCTATTTTTATGATAAGAATTAGTCATTTGCAGTATGATAGTTATACAGTATTGTGCAAAAGTCTTGAGCCACCCTTCACTAGGAAAATTGAAAAAATGCAAAACTATTTCTCATAATGTCCAAACATAAATAGAAATGCAGTGCAGAAGGCCAAAACTGAGTTTGTACAAGTCTAATGGGCTGGAAAGTCAATATTTGGTATGACCATGTTAATTCTTCAACACAGCTTGAACGCTTTTAGGCAAGCTTTCTTGCCATTTCTTTTTATGTTGTCTTTAAAAATAGGGCTTCCTGAAGGACTCTCGAAAGCTTGCTGTCTTTTGTTCCATTCTTTGTTAAGATGATCGCACACCGCTTCAATAATGTTGAGGTCCAGGCTGCGGGGAGGCCAGTCCCTGACTGACTGTGCTCCGTTGTGTGTTTTTCTATCCAGATAGGCTTTTACTGCATTGGCAGTGTGTTTGCGATCATTGTCTTGCTGAAAAATGAAGTGGTTGCCAACCTTTTCAGACTGCGACGAAAGGTGGATCAAAATCTGACGACACTTTTCTGCCATCGTAATTCCATCAATTTTGACAAGATCCCCAACACCACTCGCTGAAATGCAGCCCCAAACCATGGCAGAGCCTCCACTGTGTTTTACAGAGGGCTGCAGATGCCCACTGTTATACCGCTCTCCTGACCTCCTCCATATACTGTGCTCAAAAAAATTAAATGAACACTTTTTAATCAGAGTATAGCATCAAGTCAGTTAAACTTCTGGGATATTGAGCTGGTCAGTTAGGTACCGGAACGGGTTGCTAATGAGTTCCAGTTGCTTTGGTGTTAATGAAAGCAATAACAGGTGCACGACAGGGGCACCAATGAGACGACTAAAAAATAGTAACAGCTTTGCAGGTGGAGGCCACTGATACTTTTCCCTCTTTATCTTTTCTGATTGTTTTTTCATTAGTTTTGCATTTGGCTATAGAGTCAGTGTCTCTACTGGTAGCATGAGGCCATACCTGGATCCTACTGAATTTGTACAGGTAGTCCAACTCCTCCATGGCAGAGTTGGACTCCACTTCAATGCATGCCATTGCTAGAAGGTTTGCTGTGTCTGCCAGCACAGTCTCAAGAGCAAGGAGGAGATTCCAGAAGACAGGCAGTTGTTCTAGGAGAACCCAACAGGGTCGTAGAAGGTCCTTAACCCATCAGCAGGACCAGTATTTGCTCCTTTGTGCAAGATGGAAAAGGTTGAGCACTGAAAGACCCCTACAAAATGACCTCCAGCAGTCCACTGGTGTGAATGTCTCTGATTAATCAATCAGAAACAGACTTCATGAGGGTGGACCGAGGGGCCGAGATCCTCCAGTCCACATCAGTATAGCTATCCAGCCTGATTTTTCCCACTGAAATCTGATGTGTTTTCAAAGTGCTCCCTTAATTGTTTTGAGCAGTGTATATGGATGACAATTTGGACCAAACTTTTTAAATTTGGATACATCATTCCATAAGACCTGTTGCCACTGTTTTTTTCCTGTTCTTGTGTTTGGCATGCCTCAGCCTTTTCTCCCAGTTTCCCTTCCTTAAAATGGCTTCCAAACAGTCATCCTTACACTGAGACCGTTTCTGAAGAGGCTTTGGCAGAGAGTAAATTGATCAACTGAAGGGCCAGATGAATCTCTCAGGTCCTGTGTCAGGTCTTTGCTAGAGTCTTTCCTTTCTCCTGAAGGACATGACTTTAAGTGTCTTAATAAAAGACTAACCACCTGGGTTTAAATTCACCAGTTGCCACCAAGGTCCACCAATTTTCTCAGACATTGGTGGAAACCAAAACAAAGCTAAAAGTATGGTAATTAGTGGACTTGCATCTTTGGGGGCCTGCTGGTTGCCCACTTGCTTTAGCTGGCAAAGACCCTTGCTGATAAATATGAGGTTATAATGACATTTTGACATGCCCAGACATAAAAAAAGTACAGAATAATGATGAACATTAAAAAGAGCTACACTATATGGACAAAAGTATCTGGCTATCTACACATTACATCTACAGGAGCTTTTATGACACCCCATTGTAAATCCATCTAGAGTTGGTTCCCCTCTTTTCAGCTATAACAGCTGTTCCAGTTCAACCCAAATGCATTGGATGGGGTTGAGGTCAGGGCTTATGCAGGCCACTAAAGTTCTTCAACACCAAACTCATCCAACCATATCTTTAAGGACTCAGCTTTGTGCACTGTGGCACAGCCACAGTGCACAAAACTGAAAAGGGCCCTCCCCAAACTGTTCCCACAGAGTTGGAGGCATACAATTGTCTAAAATGTCTTGGAAAGCCAAAGCATTAGGATTTCCCTTTTACCTAAGGGGCCCAGGCCAACCCCACAAAAACAACCACATAGCATTATTCCTACTCCACCAAATCTTACAGCTGGCACAGTGCAGCCAGGCAGGTACCATTCCCCTGGGATTCACCAAACCTAAACTCATCCATGAGTCTGCCTGATAGAGAATCACTGATTCGTCACTCAACACAACAGGTTTCCACTGCTCCAGCATCTTTGGACCCTGTGATCTCAGGTGTGGGATTCCCTAGATTGGTCCTGCTTCTCATTTCCTGCAGACAGCACAACATTCTGTTGGGGAGTATGCCAAACTGGTTTTAATATCTGCACGTTCTGTGGTTAAAGTTTAACTGATCCCATAGTGTAGTGGTGTACACATTTGCCTTACAGGCAAAAGATCCCTAGTTGATTTCAGGTGGGGACACAAGCCCCTCTCACCGTGGAGGGTTGCATCAGGAAGGGCATCCGGTGTAAGACACCTTGGAGAAAATGCAAGGGAGCAGCCAGAGGTACACATGCCAAAGTAACATCTATATGAATGTCAGGACTGAAAGTTTCCCAGCAGATCATAGCACAGTGTCACAAGATGATCGAATGCTCCAAGTATCAGAGGTTGTAATGCCTTTAACAATTGAACACTTCTACTCAAAACGTTTTAGTGAAAGCCACTTGTGGGTTGTGTGTCTTTTGCTTGTTTTAGAGTTATGCTTCTCACTTGTGGCCAGAAAACAAGGACTGAAGACACTGTGGTAGCCTAGTAAGCATGTAATAAGCTGTGACATCCCAAACATCTGCATCAAATCTAGTTATTATACTATATGGAGAATAAATTTGGTTGATGTCTGAGTGACAACTACACTAACACATATCAACTAAGAGAAGAAAAATAAGTGTCCAGTTTACTTCTACATAAAGATTTAAGCTTAGGAGACAAAAGCCAATCAAATCCGCCCGATTGTGTCCCCAAATAACCATGTGGGCTTATTCAGCAGGCTGAATGACAGAGCAAAACCAGAAACAATGTTTTTACTTTGTTTTGAAACCAGAGTATGTCACAGTCTATTACTCAGGCTAAGACTGCGGTTGGGAAGAAGCCGCAAAGCAGCTGTATGATTATCAAGTCAAGACCATTCATTTTTGGGGGAGTTTTGTCTTTTAACTTTAAATCTCTTGAGTACAGAGTGACACAGAGCATGTCTCTTTGTGGAATTTCCTTTCTTCCTTCTGAGCTTTCCCCAGGTGACATTTCCATCAAGGAGCAGTCGCCGCCTGTCAGAAATTGACAAGGAAGCAGATTGGAGAGGCTGGCGTACGGCCACTGTATCTATATATAAAACCTGAGCCTCAATGAATCTGACCTGCTCCACTGAGCGTGTGCATGGAAGGTGCAAAAAGAGAGGCAGGAGACAGAAGGAAGTGCATGAACAGAATCAGTGTTGGGTGGGATGGATGCATCCCTCTGAATGTGTGAACTGAATTCTGTGTGTGTGTGTGTGTCTGTAGGTAGCCAGTGAGGAGAGCGGCTGACTGATGACGGAGGTGCAGACGCCAGGCAGACAATGGCCTAGTAATTGTCTGCCATTTCTCCCTTTCGCCCTCCCACCTGCAGCTGTCTCCCTTGCCATCCATTCCTCCCATGGGATGCCCTTTCTCCCTCTTTCTCTGGCTTTGTAAAGCAGGTCAGGTGCTCGTCATCGCTGTGGTGTAGAGAGCTCTGGAATCCAGCGTCAAGCTCATGGCATTTTTATTCCGGCTTACAAGCAAAAAACTTGAAAGATAAGACGGGGCTACACACTCGAGCTGAGGAAGGGGATATGATGCCACCTATTTATATCATGACAAGCTGCATGCGTGAAATCAACTTTGCTCAGTTTTGCCTGGCCGCAGTACCAAAGTAATTATACCTGTTCTGAAAAAATCAAAGATATGGCAAAAAAAAAAATCATTGTGTCAATTTATGGATTTCCGATAATCAACAACTTCACACTGAAATTGTTTCTTTATTACAGCAGCACTTGAGGTGAAGAGAGCTGAGTGTGAAAGCAAAGCATTTACACTGAGCTCTCCAAACTTCACCTATGGGTACAAGCTTTGGTTAGTGACCAAAAGAACGGCTGATTCTTCAGCACCAAGGATTACTGGGGAGGGAGTCTTTGGTGGCATGCCCTCTGATGACTGTGTAGGCCAGTCCTCCCTTGGCACACTCTTGCACAGTTTGGGCATGAGAATCTATGGGCAGGGGAGCATCTTGTCACTGACCTCCAGCCGTCCCTGTCTTTGGCAGTGTGCTCCCAGGTTTTTGTCTCTGGGATGCCCACTGCACTTCAGCTGGTCCTGATAGTGTTTTCATGGGGCTCCTCTATCACGTTTGCCCTGGCACCGCTCCCCATAGAACATTCATGGGTTCATGGCATTAATGTGTTCTCCATTCATGACAGATACCCTGCCCAGTCTGGTCAGTAACATAACCTCAGTGCTGGGGATGTTGAATCATTCCAAGATTTTATTGTTCATAACTTAGTCTTGCCACCTGATGCCCATGGCGGAATGGAGATATCACTGGTGGAGGCATTCCAGAAGTTGTTTCTGGTACAGAGCTCAGACTTCACATCCATAAAGGATAGTTCTGACAACTGCAGCTCTGTACACCATGATCTTTGTGAACAAGCACAATAAGTGGTTCACCCCAAAATGTTTTTGCAAGTATGCTAAGGAGCTGTTGGCTTTGGCTAGGCAATTGTGGTGTCATTAGAAATGACAGTCCCAAAGTATGTGACGTGCTCAGCTGTACTGAGCTTTGTTCCATCAGGCTTGATGTGTGCAGGGCTGTGCGTTCCAAGAGGGGATGTCCGGTGTACGACTGCTGTTTTCTTCAAGATGTTTGTGAGAAAATCTCTGTTTTCTCACCATCAGGCCATGCTTCTGGCATATCCTACATGAGGGAGGCCTCAGTGCTGACCCCGGATCCACTGGAAGAATTACATCTCTGGCTAGGAGCTTTGGTGTCCCCTCAGAAGAGTTTGAGGAGGTGACCAGGGAGGAGGAGGTCTAGGATGGATGGATGGATGGCTGGTAGCAGAATATATAGTTCACATTAGGCTTCCATGCTCCAATCTCACCTCTCTCTGCAAATATGTTACTTGGGGCTTGATGAATAAACATCCCCAGAACCTACAGGTGGATGACAGGGTGGTGGAAGGGCTGAAACAGCAGGCAGTGATGCGGGGCAGCAGCAGCACTTCATGTCATGTCAGAGAGAAACTCTGCAACTTGAACAGACTGCCGGATTGGAAAGATGCCTTTGATACGGGGGGGGCGTGTTAATCTATATGACACAGTGCAGCTTGAGTTGCTGGTCTGAACTAGCTGGGGGGCTTTGCTCCATTAATTGTGGTGGTGGGCTGCTTTGTTCACAAATGCCTTAGATCGCCACGTGTGCCAAAAGTGCTCAAACTTGCCGAGGCACTGACTCTGCATGACCTCTGAAGGTGAACTTTGGTGTCTGGCACCAGATCCTTTCAGTCTTGTAAGATGGAGCTACCACAGATCAGATGTGTTCCCAGTACGTCCCTCAGTACCTTGTCACCATTTCATGGTTTATCCCTCTTGGATCACTTTTCTTCCTAACTACAAGAACCCAATAAAGAGATTATCCAACTAAAAATCTCACAATATTGACTTGGTCCTTATAAGAGTTATTCAAGTATTCACAGCTGTCATTTTCTCCTACATTCAACATGTTGAAGAGTCAAGTGGTATACCTTGGTAAACCAACTTGGTACACCAAGTGTACAAGTGAGTATACCCAGATCTTGATGAGTTCTGTAGTTAGAAGATAAGCAATCAAGATTATTCTTTTTATCTGTGAGTGGTCATAATATATTTGGTCCATCAGTGTAGCCGTCTGGTAGATAGACTCAAACTGCGTGCTTTCTTGCCATCACACAACTTTAAAGTTCTGTAAACTGCAAAACATATGAGCAGTGATGACTCTTTAGTACTATGTGGATTTCCTGTACTGTACTACATTAGCACGCCACAAAATAAAGCAGCAGCACTGTCTAAACATGGGACTGTTTCGTGACTGAATAGTCACTAAGGACTCCACCGGGTGCACATCTTCCATGATAATGATCGAGACGGGTTAATAACCTTGGACAAAGTGATACAGTTCATGTAGTTTGAAAATTCTTTGCAACTCCAGCCGTCATTGTTCTTGTAATTTCCCAAAATTGCTGATCTGCTAGGTTTTTCCAACAAAACAACTTCTAGAGTTTACAGAGAGTCGTTCAAAAAGAGAAAATATGCAGTGACCAGTAGTTCTTTGGGCAAAACTTTGTTGCTGACATCAGAGGCCAGTGGAGAATGGCCAGACTGATTTGAGCCGAGCTCAAGTAATGTAGTTAAAAACCAAGGTGTGCAGAAGAACATCTGAATGCACAGCAAGTTGAACCGTGAAGCAGATGGACTACAGCAGCAGAAGATCACACCAAGTACCACTCCTGTCAGCTAAGAAGAGGCAACTGAGGCTACAGTTCAAATTTTGTGCGATGCAGTCATGGAGCGACCTCTCTGAAGAATTATTCAGCTCCTTGCTCAATCTATGACATGAAGAATTAAGGCAGCTCTGAAGGCAAAGAGAAAGTGGGTCTAGCCTGGTACTAGCAAGGTGTAACTAATGTAGCTAGTGTATTGGCCCCAAACTGCAAATTCACACAATGAAACGCAGCACAGTGGCACAGGAAACCCCACTGCCAGCTAGCTGTTGGCAGCATCACGGCAGAGAAACCCAAATCTTTCAGCATTTCTATCAGCACACAAGCGTAAGTTCTCACAGCAGTGTGGGCCACACATATGATAGCAAGTCTTCATGGGAAATGCTATAGTTTGTGAAGCATGTTGCATTAGTGCTTTCTAGAAATGCTAGAAATTGCATTTTCCTCTAAGTACCTCATTAGTTGCATTGGCACACAGATTAAACCTTTCACTAAAAGACTGAGTGTGTGTGTGTGTGTGTGTGTGTGTGGATGGATGCTTAAGCGTTGGTGTTAACACATAATGAGAGAGCCGAGAAGAGGCTTCTATTCAGCGCAATGGGCAGCCTTAAAGAAGACCAATCAATTAGCCTGCAAGTGACAATTGCTGGGTAAACACAGGGGAGGCTCTTGCAGGCCACTGACAGCTCTGTGGCAACCAGCCAGATCAGTTGGTCCCCGGACCATCAGACACTGAAGAAAAAGGTGCTAAAGCAGGAACCGATTCGCAAAATCCCCCGTTTTACTAAAGAGATCATCAAACTATGAACTAATGTGACGGCAAGCCGCATGATTTCCACGCGTTTTCTGTGCCCTGAACTTTGAAAATATAGCAGTCGTGCTCCTCCTTATGTTTCATCTCCTCCCATTCCTTTGAATTTTTAAATCTCAGCTTGGTAAACAAGCGCCCATTACTCAACAATCGACAGCCGCTTACAGTTTCGCTAAACCACTCCATAAAAAAAGAGCGACAGCTCTGGCACTGTTCTGCACACACACACACACACACACACACACACACACACACACACACATGTGCAGTAAAGCAGGCTTCAGTGATACACAGCTTCCCCCGCGTACTCTTCATCTGACAGCACAGGGATAAAAGTTCACATTTTTCCATAACAAGTCTGCAGTATCAGCTTATGGAAAAGTCTACTGAGAGGGCAGCGTTCGTAACCACTGGATCAGATTTCAGTGGCGAGCATTATCTTACACATACATTTGAGAAAATCGCCCCTGTGAGGACACAGCACCGATGGGAGGAGAACTGAAGTTAGGACATAAGAAGAGGAAAGCGGTCTGGGGTTTCGGGCTAGGGCTGGGATGCGAGCCCCCCCCCCCGAGTCCTGCCGTACTAGTGGGCAGACGGACACCCAGTAGCAAAATGTGGCCTGGAGCAGCTAATTTGCAGTGCGGAAGTGTAGCAAAAAGAGACTGAGAGCACAGGTCATCTCCCTTGGTCACCAGAGCTTGAATCCCTTTCATGAAAAAAGCACAAGAGAGGTTGAGGGGTTTCCCAATGTGGAGCGACACTGGCCACATCCCCCCCAGAACCTTAAAACAGCGCCCTATTTATCTGATCATTAATACAGCCCACATCTTTTGTAGTTTTCTTTGCATATACATTGATTTCAAATGCACATATTTTCAATAATTAGTTGAACTTTTGACCACACAGACTGTTCCAATCTTGAACATGGGCCTGACCCAGCAGATTTGTTTTGGTGTGAAAAATCAAATCACTCCGGATTGCTCCTTTCTTTGGAGGCGTGTTTACTGCTTTGCAAGCTTTCTCAAAACTAAAGAATTTTCTGGGAAATATCATCAGGTGTTTTTTATCAGGAAACATGAAAGTTTTCAAGAGCTGGACATGAGGTCAAACTCATAAACTCGCTGTGTTTACAGTCCTAGTCGAGTGTTTCAAAGACTGATCCTGAATCATGTTTTTTGAAAGTATTTTTCATTACAGATGCACAAAAAAAAAAAATGGAGTTTCTTCATTTATTTCAGTGGATTACTGTATTGTTGTTACCAGCTACAAAAACAATTCTGGCAGTGTATGCAAATGCAGCATTCTCCAAAACCATGTTTGCAGCCAGACTCGGCTGCCCATAGGGTCTCCCAGCATGACCACACACACAGATGTCGGTTACTTGTATTTGTATTTTATATACAACAATTCCTGGACGCCGTGTTCTTCGCTATTGTGTGTTTAGTGTATAAAGCACACGCAATTTCCCGGCAGACTCATTTCTCTCTGACTTGTCGGCCTTGTGTAGCGCTCTGCTGTGTCTGGCCATCCTTCTCTACCTGCCTCCCTGCAGCTGAACTAAGACCACACCCCCAACACCACAGTGTTGCTTCTGACCACGCAAATATCTGCAAGCATGTATAGCCGGTAGTTAACTTTGTAAGATGATGCCACGCAGAGGCATGCTGTCAGGAGGGGCAAACCAGGCAACCGCTTGAAGCACCCCAAGGCACCCTGCATGGCCACTTACATTTTATTATGACAACTGTCCTTACACCTCTAATAAAGGCACAATATAAACTACTGAGGTAAAATTAAAAGCCAAAACAGCAGATTCAGTCCTGTGAAAAACTAAGTACGCCTTCACGGCTTCCATAAGAATTAAGAGGGTAAGTAGCTGCCAGGTGTTGCTAATCAAATGACCTTAATTTAATGAATTATCATCTGGTTTGACCATCTCTATAAAAGCAGAAGTTTTGGACATTTGTCAGTCTGGAGCATTCAGGTTTGTGTGAACACAACGCAGCAATCTTCACAAGAGGGGACGACCCAGCAAATTGACCTCAAGTTCAGGTCGCGCACTGCTCAAAGGAACTGCAAAAATAAAAAACCTAAGAGCTGCATCTCAGACTCTACCAGCCTCAGTTAGCATGTTAAACATTCAAGTTAATAATAGCGCAAAAATAGGAAAAGACTGAACAAGTACAAGTCCACAATGATGCGAGAGACTGATAAAGTCATACAGAAAACGATTCATGCAAGTTATTGTTGATAAAGGTGGTTCTACAAGCTATTCAATTGTGGTGGTATTTAGTTTTTACAGAACTGCACAGAGTCCCGTGAAAACTGCCTTTTTCACATGCTTGCATATTTCACATCCATCAAAGATAAAGATTTTGTTCAATAAAGGGACAAGTGAACTCAAACCATGCCATTTTCAGACAGACAGCAGATCTATTAGACCCCCCCCCCAAGTCACGCAGCATTGAGAAAACAGTCTGCTTCACAGCCGCAGTATTTCACCCCACTCACTGAAGTTTAATGTACAAACTTAGTTACAACAGTTACACAAAAACGGACAAGAACAGAAAGGAGCACAGAGGTTACTGAGGCAGGCACTGACTTTGAGTTTTCATTTGCTGACTGTAATTAGCAGCTTCATTTATGGGTCACAATGGCTTACATGAAGGTAAAGTACTCAGCTGTTTGGCTGCCAGGCACTACAAAATTCCCTCCATCACCTCAAACTCCTCCTTCTATGTCGTGTTGATGGATTTAATCATTCTGACTCTGTCAGAGCCTCTTGAAAAATGCAAAACATTTTTCTTAAAATGTTACTGTAAACCATTTGTTATAAGCAATTTCCCCTGGGATTAATAAACAATTATGATTGATTGACTGATTGATTGATTGATTGATTGGTTGGTTGGTTGGATGGATGGATGGATGGTTGGTTGGTTGGATGGTTGGATGGTTGGTTGGATGGTTGGTTGGTTGGTTGATTGGTTGGATGGTTGGTTGGTTGGTTAGTTGATTGGTTGGTTGGTTGGTTGATTGGTTGGTTGGTTGGATGGTTGGTTGGTTGGATGGTTGGTTGGTTGGTTGATTGGTTGGATGGTTGGTTGGTTGGTTGGTTGGTTGGTTGGTTGGATGGTTGGTTGGATGGTTGGTTGGATGGTTGGTTGGTTGGTTGATTGGTTGGATGGTTGGCTGGTTGGTTGGTTGGATGGTTGGTTGATTGATTAAATTCAGCATTTCTTGTTGTGCTTATGGC
>VUQH01057478.1:0-20363 GCA_015106775.1 Etroplus canarensis
GACCTGAAAATGGCTGTCCACCAACGTTCACCATCCAACCTGACAGAACTGGAGAGGATCTGCAAGGAAGAATGGCAGAGGATCCCCAAATCCAGGTGTGAAAAACTTGTTGCATCATTCCCAAGAAGACTCATGGCTGTACTAGCTCAAAAGGGTGCTTCTACTCAATACTGAGCACAGGGTCTGAATACTTATAACCATGTGATATTTCAGTTTTTCTTTTTTAATAAATTTGCAAAAATTTCTACATTTCTGGTTTTTTTCTGTCAAGATGGGGTGCTGAGTGTACATTAATGAGAAATAAAATGAACTTTTTTGATTTTGGCAAATGGCTGCAATGACACAAAGAGTGAAAAATTTAAAGGGGTCTGAATACTTTCCGTACCCACTGTATAGTCTATTGTCAAGGTGTAGAGTACTAATGCCTGTTATAGCTCATAATAAATAAGAAGTAATGTCTGTCCATTTCAGCCTGCCAGTATATCAGAGAACTCCATGAGTGATATATAATATATAAAATAAAGAATCAAGTCTGAGTCTTGAAGCTACATTGTAAAGTTTGGAGTGTTTCTTAATGCTTGGGAGAACTTATATAACAACAAAAAATAATGGAAATAAACTATTCCATGAGATAATGTTTTCATCAAATACATGATTGCTTGCATGATTATAAAATATGCACCAACAGTTGCACAAAGTCAATTTCACAGAACAGCTCTTCAGTTGTGACAATAATCATCAGACTGAATATGGCAAACTGTCCACTATAAAATGACATAAAGTGGAAAAGCTCATTTCCCTTAACATCACTGCCAAGAGAAAGATTCATTACTCAATGGACAAGGAATGGTGGAAACTCACCTGAGTTTATCAGCCACAAAGATGACTCTCCGCTCCAGCAGCAGTGAAGCGAAGACGCGTATCACTTGCCGTACACTGAGGCATCTGAACAGACTGTCAAAGTCCACATGCTCCAGACGGGAATCGGTGGGACGCCTCAGCTCGATGACCTGAATGATCACAAAAAACAGCAAATGTAAGTCTGATTAACACCATGTTAAAAAACAAAATGCAATTGTGTTGTTTGTTGTGTTATGTGTACTGAACTCTGACCTCATTTCCTGCCCCAGGAAGGAAGGTCTTCACTTTGATAATCTTCCCTGGTGCAGGAAAGGGGGATTCCATCAGACTCCTCATGAATGGATAGACCAGAGCTGCTGAAATGCCTCTCCTTCTTTCTACTTCATCCAGGATCTAACGATGGAAGGAAAGAGGACAGTTTTCTTAAAATATTTAAAAAGTTTTAACATCAGCAGCACACAAGCTTCACAGTCATGGTGGTGACAATTAATGGAAACACACTGTTGTGGGCTTAAGCACCAGTTGTCTAGAACACATTTTCTGTTTTGAAAAATCGCAAAGACATCAATTTCCATGCATTTGTGTTTGGAAAATTCCATTCAGCGTGCCTGTCTGCCTGTTTTGGTCGAAGCTGCCTCCTGTCTGGAAAGTTGATTGGCGAATTGCTCATTTTCGAGGTTGTATGATATATCCCCTCGGTTTGACCTTCTCTCTTTCACACACACACACAGACAACTCCCTTTAAAAATCAAACACTGTCCTCCTTTATTAAATCTTTTTTATATCTGAAACACTGGAGACACTCTCTTGTTCTCTTCTGGCATCTGTTGGAAGGTCTTTAAATTTCACAGGGTCCAAAACAACTCAAACGTTGGTGCTAGTAAATAAATATTTGTGTAGAAATTAAAATGCAAAATGCTGAACACTCCCAGAACAACAGTGTGTGAATACTTCATTAGTATGGTGCAATTCAGCAATTTCCTCCCTAAGATTAATAAAGGATTCTGATTCTGATTTTTCTACTTTAACTCAGAGTTCACCTATAGTCTCAAAGGCCTACCCTCAGTCTTTCTTAATAAACAATTATTATGGAACATATGCACACTTTTTTAAAAACATTTTTATTATTTTGTTTTCACATATCAACAATGAATTAATAAAGTAATCACATAAGGCTGAAAGAGTCAAACAGTGCATTAGCACTAGTAAGGCTTAAAACTGAAGGAAACAGTTACTCTAGGAAATCAGAAAGTTAGAAAAAAAGGATAAAAGACAGAAACAAGGTTTATCAATGACCAGACGTTCAGCACAATGTCTGCTGAAAGTCATTTCCTTCAGCTGTGAGACGGGTTAACCACAGCTACAGTACCACATACAGATATCTGCCGCTGTGTGTGTGTGTGTGTGTGTGTGTGTGTGTGTGTGTGTGTGTGTGTGCGTGCGCGCACACAGGCGCACATGCACGTGCGTGCATTTACTGTATGAGTGGCTAGAGGACAAGACTGAACTCACTGTAGAGAACAAGTCAAAACAGCCCAGCCTGCTGATGACACAGTACACCTCAGGAAGGCGAGGTCCTTTCCCAGTCGGCTGTGAGAGAAAAAAGAATTTACCAGAACAGATCCATCAGAGATATTCTTAAAACCAACTATGAATACACTTAGAGGAATAGATCAGTAAAATAGCCTTACATTACTCTTCCACAAGTTTGGACATGAAGAGACAGACTTTTTTTTTTTGTTAAATTCAGACATTAAATTAGACTTTTTTATTAAGTCACGCCTCCAAATCACTGGCTCATGCATTTCTCTTCCCTCCCTGACTTGGTGAGGGTTTACACCTTTTACACCACAACTTGTAACAGAGGCTTTCCACTAAAGGTCTGTCGTCTTCAAGCCCTGGCTTGGATAACAATTACATTATTATGGTAATTGTTCAGGCTCTTCCTCCAGCTTACAGTGACTACTCTGAATTCATCATGAAAAATAGTATATATACAAGAACTATGATACTGCATCTATGAGCTTTACACTGACAATGTGAAGATAGGTTGTTTAAATGCTTTATGTGAAATCTTTGATTCAATCTGCTTTCTGGGGTGAAAGTCTTTCATGTGAATACCTCTTATCTAAACACAGGTGGTTTATCTGCTCTGTCTGATCACATCTGCTGTCCTCTGTGCACTCACAGCGAAACACCAGAGACACAGACACTTAAAAACACAGACACAAATGAATACAGGCCACACAGACAAATCCACTTGTCCATATTAGGAATACAATTTTCTCCTCTTGTTTCTCCTCTGCATTTCCAAATGGATGATTAAATCAACTATGTGGAGCTTGATTCAAGTCCTCAGGAATGTTCACTTGCTGCCAACTGCTGGACAGACAGCAAGGAGGAAACAAAGTTACTGGAGGAGCACAGCTCACCTCTCTCTCTCTACCTTCATTAAAATCTGCTTCTGTCAAGAAGTATCTCAGATCAAGAGAGCAGATCATGCATAAATTGGTCTAAACTTTACCAAGAAATCTGGCTGTTAGATAACATATACACTCCTAGTAAACATCTGAGAACATACACACTGCATAAACATTCTCCAAAATACCAAATGGCAAGCAAAATCACCACCACATTAACAAAATCCCACAAAGTCATGCTCTCTACCCACAAGCTAAATGGGAGGCTCAACAAAACACTTCAAAGCATTTGCTAGTCTCATTACAGAGAGGAAATGCTCCAGAATGACAATGTTTGGATTTTTCATGGTTTCTCTTTGTCTTGCCTCGCCCGAGAAACTCTTGTTAAATTGAATGAGTCAGTCCTAACTGGGTTTTTAATCTTCAATTATTACATTTTACAACATTTTCATGCACTTTTTATGACTGAATTCCAGCTTTTTAGGTAATATATAGCTATTTCTTTGTTAATTTCAAGATAATGTGTTTATCAAATATAAAATACATTTACAGTCACAGATTTACATATTTAATTAAATGTATTATCAAAATAGTTATTATTTATTCAATTACTTAAATGTATTTTTAATTACTGGAATCTTATATGTGTGGTTTGGATGTTTGTTATTCCCGATGTTCATCCTGCTAACACCATTTAAAAGGTTTACTGGGCAAACACTAATGCTGATCAGCTGCTGTAACACTGGGTGTGATAATCTCTGCATCTATTTTTTTTAAGTGTTTCACACCCAGTTAGGTTTGCATGTTTTGCTTTTTTAAATTATTATTTTTAATGATTTCTTTCCTTTTGGCAGAGCAGATAGCCACAGCAACAGCCCAACAGGGAAACCACATCACATGTTCAAATAAAAACGCCTGTCACAACAAACAGGGCCCAGCGGGGTGTGAACAGGGAGCAGAACAGTGGCTTACCAGCAGGCGCCTGCAGTACCCAAACCTCCTGCTGCCGTCCTCCCCAGTTAACATGAAGGAGAAGGTCTCACTGTAGCCAAAAACAAATTTATGCACATAAAGATCAACAGAAAGATGTGCAGACATGTAGGCAGGTATATGTGATCATAAGACAGAGCATATAATAAGCACTGCATACCACATTTGTATTGGGCCTAGCACAGTTACACATTTAATGGTGCTGGAGGTGGAGTAAACAGAAAACAAGAGTTTATCCTGCTAGCAGCAAGGGTGGAGTTGTTTGTGGGATAATCATAATTAATAAATTATTAATGATACCATACAGTAGTTTCAACATATGCTGTATCAGTGAGCCATTGTTCTCTATGATATTGTGACAAGCTTACTCATCCTATAGTGCTCACTCAGGTGTATAATGTCCACTTAGCCTCTTAGAATCCATCACATCGCTGGTGTCCTGTCTTTAGTTTTAGTGGTATGGTTTAGTTAACATCCACTGCCTTTTTTAGTGAATTTCTGCCAATTTGGAAAAGCCAAATGGAAAAGCTTTTAACAAAGAAACTGTAAAATTAATGCATGGGAGATCATTTGAAAGGTAACAGTTTCTAGTTTCTGAAAATTTGTCTTTTTAGCACAACAAAACTTAATCCTAACACTGGAAGGGTCGCCAGTGACCCGGTGGATGTTAAGAGGTGTGCAAAGTCAGAAAACGTATGTAGTTTTGTAGTTTTTGGTTTGTCTCTTGTACCAACCCAGATAGATGCGCAAGTTGGACATACCTGGCGTACTCTGAGACAGGACTCCAGTCTTTTGCATCTGGGAAACAGAACTGGGGAATGGCTTTGAGTCTCTGTTCTGCTTCCCTCATCTGCTTGGTGGGCCTTTCCAGCTGTGAGATGAGGAGAAGGTTTCAGTAAATGCATCACTGTTCAGATGACCGCCATCCTTTATTAAAATTCCCATGTGTGACTGCTAAATGATCAGCCTAATACTTTTCCTGTCCAAGATTAAACCTCTAACCAGTCAATTCCTCATTTATTCAACAACATAAAGTATCCTCTGGCTGTTTGAGATGCACTTCTCACAATGTACATTTCTGCTGAACCAAATAATTAATCAATTTCATTCATTCATTCATTCATTTACTGTCTTAATCTTGGTTTTTTCTTAGCCTTATACAGCCTCCAAGGCTTTAATTCCTATACTTTAATTGCCCATACACCTTTAAACTTTCACCAACCTGCACGGTCAAATGTCAAAGATCCACAGAATATTAAAAGTTCCTACTGAGTAACCTCTAGAAAGCCTCCACACAATCTTTTACTGTTATTTACAACAAGAAAAATATCCCTGCAGCAAATGTTTCATGTAAGTTATGCATTAATAATATTAATGATGAGGTTCAGAGCCATTTAAGCTTTGGAAACCATTTAGCTAGGATATATCTGTATACAGTTTGTGATCTGCAAAAGCCTGGTGAGGTCCTTTATAGGATTTTATGGGCACTGACACACTTGACTTGATTTTTTTGATGTTTACTTCATGTCAGAAATAATTCTGGCACTCTGGATTCTTGTTATGTCCAAAGTTAAAGATGTCTAAGGCAACCACTGGCAGTATCCAGTTGTGGCTTTTACCTTGGGGAATTGGTAGGTGACCTCTGGGGAGTAGGAGTTCTTGCTAGGTTTCTTTTTCAGAGAAACAACCACAAAGTACTCAAACAGTTCTCTCTCCTGCCACTCAATGAGCTGCAGCTCCAGTGTACGATAGCTTGGGGCACGTCGAAGGATGGACTGTAGTTTCAATAACCTCTGTGTATGAGCTAAGAAACAAAGCAAACATAATATACACAAAATTCACAACGTATAGAACACAATAATACCAAAAGCTCATAAGCCATTAAGCTCCCACAGGTCAGTAAATTAAATGTTGTATGTATTGCTGTAGTTACTTTTGCTGTCACTGCTAAATGTCACTAAATCAGTATTCATTCCTGTCATTGAATTTAGACGTTGTAATTGTTGATAAATGGTGTGGTCTGTCAAACAGGGTCACCTAAAGCTGTGCACAAATACTGAAAAAACACTTTAAGGGAAAAGTCCAGAAGTAACAGGATCATATCACCCCACCACTCAAAATGAAAACTGCGCTCACTGACCTTTAAACCTGTCGTCAGAGTCACTCTCACTCTCACTGTTGTCATCTGTAGGTAGATATTACACAGGGAAGAGGGGGTTTTATGGGTCAGAAAGCAGCTTCACAAACATGTGTTTATGTCACGAAAGGGACACAGTGAGAATGCTATGTGGGTGGCTTAGATACAAATATTTATTCATTTATCTGGCCAGTGGATGAAGGGACATAAAGAGAACTGTTACCTCTCAAAGATGCAGTCTCAAGATTGGACATGGAAAGCTTCTTCAGCCTCTTCTTCCCACGTTTAGTGCAGTAAATAGAATTGATCCTCTGGACCAGCTGGAAGCAGAGGAAGGAAGAAATTCTCTGTTATGAACTTAAAGTTTTGTTTCTTTTGATCCAAAGTATAGAGGAAGTAGAGATATACCTGGCCAAAACTAACAATGTGAAATACAGTACGTGTGTGTAAAAGGGTGCACAAAAATACAGCTGAAAGGCATGAAGGGGAGTTCTTGAAAAAAGGCAAGTTCACACAGTGATTACATGCATCAAGGCCCTGTATCTTAAAAACATCTTTTCCAAACTGTGGAATTACAAGTGATCCAGAGCTGCACTGGCTCTAACAGAAACCTGAGCTGGTCGGTGAAGCGGGAACGGAAAAGGAACACAGTCAGAGCTCTGCAAGGACTAAGCGGAGGTGTTTTTGTAGAATCTAGTAGTGTGTACCTTGGGGATCCTCCAGTGCCTGTGTGAGGCAAGGGTATCAGTGGTGCTACAGAGACTATCATCCAGCAGGCCACAAGGTGAAGATACGCCAATCTGGGGGAGAAGCAGCATTTCATCGTGGCTGTAGCGCTTGGTCAAATGTGACATCCGATGACTTTTCCTATCACTTGGTCCTGGAAGGCGAAGGGACTGGCTACTAGGTTTGGAAGGCAACTAGTTACAGAGAAAAGAAAGCAGAAGGCTTGCAAGATTGCACGTATTTATTACATTTTCATAAAGACTCATCCTTGTGCATTAAAATATAATCTTTCAGTTATATATTATTCATATCACCATTAAATTAACTACTTTTTAGGTATTCCCTCATTCAAACTGCCCACCTAGGCTAAGCAGCTTTATAGAAAACGGTTTCTGTATGCTAACCAATGCTGCATTTTCCAGTTCTGTCTCACTTATATAAAACTGAGTGCCTCAGGTTCAACTTTTTTACTTCCTTTAATACTATATGTTTAATGCAAACAGAGCATGAAAGCATTCAACAAGAGCAGAGGTCTTGAACCCATGGCTCCAGAGCCACATGCAGCTTTTTTACCCCGCTCCAGTGGCTCGTTATGGCTTTGACACAAAATTCATTTCAATTCAATTCAATTCAACTCAAATCAATTCAATTCAACTGAATTAAGTTCAATTCTATTCTTTACCTCTTACAGCTTGAAAAGTTTAATATACTGAGGTGGGTTTATACCTTCTAATTCTCAGCAAAATTCTATCGCATGTTGTGTGAAACTGACTGACTTCTTTTACTGACTTCTTTATTAAAACAACATGAGTTTGTTAGGCTATACTGTAAATTAATACAGGAGTTTCTTTTCTGATTTATTTCTGACATAAAAGCTGGTCAAGGAGTGTTTACAGGACTATTAAACCATACTTGTTACCATGTGTACGCCCCTCTCCTCATCTTATGTTTCATATTCTGTGAGGCAGTGCCTGGCAATGAAGTGAAGAGACTAAACCTGCAGATGGGCCTTTTTGTAAACATTGCAAGGTCTAAACATGTCAAACCGTTTCCTGCAGTGACACAAATGAGGTGTGACATTCTTTAGAAGATGTTATCCAGGATTCATTTCTGACACCCAGGAAGGGGATGTGTTTTATATTTTCTACAGGAAAACACAGCTGTGCTGTTGGCTTACCTGAGGGGGAGAGTTCAGAGCCCTGTCCATGTTGGTCCAAGATCTGCTGCTCTCCAACAGACCAGACTTCCGACCCAAACTCTTCCGCTTCAGGTCAACATCCTCATATGGATTTTCCTTTTCTGTCAGATTAAAGAAAGTATTCAGTATAGCTCAAACGTGAGCTGCAAAACTGGTAACTGTTTGTGAAGAGAGGCTGTTTTTGACAGAGGACAGATGAGGCTAAGGGGTCATAGAGGGTAAACAGAGGGCAGTAAAGGGTGTCAGAGGTCCAAGGGAGCCTCCCTGGGTTATTACAAAAAGCGATGAGTCATGAAAGGTAAGTCAAAGGTTATTCCCAGCTGGCTCAAGTAAACCCCCTTTTCACAAAACAGTTGGCACTGAGCCTTACAGGCCCCAGCTGAAACTGCTGGACACAACACTGCTGATGAGTCATTGTCCAGGCATGCAAACTTGTCTGTGGTGAGAGACAAAGAAGGGTCTAGTGAGGGTCTTCTTCTCTTTGACTTTGAAAATAAAGTGTCCAAATAATGTTATAATAGCCTTCTATAGCGTACAGTGTATTTTTCGTGTGTTTGTACAGTGAGTATGTTTTATGTGTGTTTCAACATATTGTGGAATACCAAAAAATGCACAAGCAATAATATTTAACAAACAGATTTAACAAACTTGACAAAGTAGCTGGTAAATGATTGTTTGAGTCTCACCTGTCAAATGACTGTCAGGGCCTAATTACAATAAGCACAGATTGTGCTACTGCTCTATAGCTGTACTTCAGTCAATAAATGATGGCAGGAAAGTAAAGAGCATGAACATAACAGAGCATAGCACAGCTCTCACTGATGTCACCTGGCAGAGGACCAACTTCAATAAAGAGAAAACTTGTGTAACACCACAGCCCATGTCTATTCAGACATGTGCTCTGAGAATAGCTTTTTGGCAGGGTCTGAAAAAGGTTGTGAGAAAGAAAAGAAACTATGGTGAAGAATAAAAACAGAGCCAGATGGCGTCGAAATGCATGAAGGGAACTTTTAAAAGAAAGAAAATCAATGTTGTCTGTCAGTAGAAATACATTTGGTAGCTGTGTTTTAGTGGAAAACCCGTTGAACTCCCAAACATGAGTGTTTTTAAACACCTACGTTTAAAATACAGCCATAGCTTTGTTCAGTTATCTATTTTTAGGTTAATTATTTAACCTGTACACACATACACTCATGTGATCATAAAGACAATGTACACTGCAAGGGATATTTAGGACATTATGTTGTGCCATGCAGTAAATTAGTTTAGTGGAGTTATTTTTATGTGCATCATTAAAGATGAGGAGCAGAATAAGAGGGCTTAGTCTGACCCCACATTGTGCCGCTGCTCCATTAAACTGAAGCTATACTGTAATGAGAGCCTGCTGGGAAAATGATACGTCTATATAGCTGCTTATGTACTGGAGGGTACTAATCTACTCCTCTGATTACAAACATCAGGATCTCTCTGTAACACACTCCCAGACACACAGTATTATGTAGGGAGGGGACACACCTCAGCGGCACACTGTGATTGTACATGTGTGCTTACAATGGACTCTCTGGGCAGGGCAAGGCATAGAACAAACTGTACCAACAATGTCAGGATCAATTTACACGCCAAAGTGGCAAGTTTGTAGCAATGTTTAAACACTTACACAGAACTACGTAAGGGACAGAAAACAGGTTATAGTTTTCTAAGAACATCTTCAGCACCACAAACCATACAGTGTGTCCATTATGAAGATAGACAGTCTGTGACCACACTGGTGACATTATGTGGGAAAATGCACAGTATTTTGGCACAAAAATAAGAAAATGATAGCTTCTTCGGTGTGCGTAAGTTGTCTAGGTGTAACTGTTAAATCACTTGTTACATGTACTAGACAGTGTCCCAGATTTATTCACAGGGGTAAAAGCAGACAGCTGAATCATGGTGTCAGTGGTGCGTAGGGTATGATTCATCAGCTTGTAAATAGATCAATCGCTGACATTCCATTTATCAGCTACACTAGTTAAAAGCACTTTAACAGTCCTCTGATATCACAATATATCACGTAACTCTAGTAACACTAGTACAGGTCACAAAAGACCTGCACTCTTAAGATAAACATCTGACATCAAGCACAGGTGCAACGTGACAAGAGTCGATGTCCTTCCAAGAAAGTCAAGGAAGCCTAGACATCCTCATGGAAAAGATACTGAAAAAAACAACTATTTTTCCAGTCCCTCCAATAATAAATGTTTATTTTTTATATACAAATCCTCTGACTTGTGTGCCCCTCTTTACATTTTTCTCATACAATATAAGAGGCTTTCAGACCTCAGGAACTCTTTCTATTTCTTTAACTATTTCTATTTCTTTCTTTCCATTTCTTTTTTCTGTGTAAACACTGAAGAAACTGTGAACCATCATAGTTCTTAGAACTCAGTTAGTGTGGCTTTTTATAGCTCCTACTACAGAGCAGATATGTTATTAGGATGAGAAGAACTTTGAGTGATGTAGGTGTACTGTGATTGTTGAACACCTGAATGCAGCCATTTAAAAAAGGGGAAAGGTTTGTAAATCTTTAGACATGTATATAACAGCTCTTAAAATTATCTTTAAAAATGAGACAGAGAAACAGAATGAGACACAGAAATGAACTGACAGGCTTTACTGAGGCTTTATGTAACAAAGGAAATACAGTACAATTTAGAGCAAAATATAAAAGTCTTCTCTTACAGTTTCCCTCAATTTGCTGCTAGGCATCCACCCCTTAAAGCAATGTGGAGAGAAAATGAAGATGCTGACCACAACAAGAGGTGACACTGAATTACACACCCCTGGCCTGCATTACATAATTTCAGAGTTTGTCTTAGTGAGGCAAATGCAAACAGAATAAAGGCTTGGAAGGAATGTGACTCCCACGGACTTCCCCAGTGGATACTTACCCACAGGTAGTCCCCAGACCTGTTTTGTGTGAACATGGCTATGATGCTTATTTTTCTCATATTACAGTCTTATCATTATATTGCATGAGAAAAATGTGAAACTGTTCACGTCCACAAGCAAAAGCACAGTACGAGAAATATGTGGTTCTGTCCTATACAACACAAACACTAACTAATATAAGAAAAGGTTTTTCTATTTCTTTTTCATTCACAAGTCCACATGGAGTTTAGAAAGTATGAGGGAGTTTGTGGTTCTTTGTATAAGATGTCTGTAAAGTGCAATAGGGACACAAAAACACTAATTTTCTACCAGTGTAGCAGCTTCTCAAATGAAAGTTTGGTTTGAAAGCTTTCGTTTGAGCAATTTACTGAGCTACTAACAAAGATCGACAGAAGCGCATTTCCAAACTGCAAACTCTACCCTCACAGTGCTGGATGAACAATGGGGGCTTTGTTGGGAGTCACATGAAAATCTGTCATGCCCTGACGCTCTATCAGAGACTACTGCACATCCTCAGCCAAAAAAAACGAAAATAGAAAAAGTACTGATTGGACAAAGAAAATGGTTGGGCTTGTAGATAAAAAAAAAATCCTGTCCTTATTTAGACATCATTGAGTATTTGTAATGAAAAATATTGCAGAGTGTGAAAACTTTTTACTGCATGTGAAATTCAAGCCTTATCATTAGGTTCTACTCATACTGTCACATTTCCATTGCATTAAATATGCACCGAGGGAACTGGCAACTGCGCTGGGCAAAGGGCCTGGGGTCATTTGCTAGTGGAAAGGAATTTCGGCTCTTCAACACATCCAGCATTTCATACGCACATTATCTCAGAGAAAAAAACTATTGAGTTGACTTGTCTGCGGCAAGACACACTGCATGAAATGTGAGAGGATGATGCTCAACAACAAAAAAATTAGCAACCACATTAAAATTGCTTTCTTACTGTACATTTCCTCAGTTACTACTACTGATTATACTATCTGCATAAACAAAAGAGTTTCGCTGTGGGAGTTTTTCATTGTTCACCCTACTGTTTGTGGAGTACTGGATAGCAGTGTGAAAATGTAGATAACCAGTCAGTCTCTACAGTAATATACAACCCATGCAGCCACATGTTATCCATTAATCTTATTTTCTGGCTGAGTGTTCATTGACTGCTCCCACAGTGAGATTTTTTTCTACACCCCACACATTTCTACATGAAGCAGAAACAGGGGGAGGTGCCACCCGTACAACCTTATTACTGCTGTAAGATTCACTAAAACACTCCACTTTGTCTACAAAGGCTTCTGAAATGATCAGAGTAATCACGTAACACGTGGATTTGCTCTTAAAAAAAAACTAAAATATTTTCTTTTTTTTTGGCGTGTCACAACACTATTTGAAAAAATTTAATATTTAGAGTTTGGGGATACAACTCAAAGTGCTGTAGAGCTTCACCTAAGATTATAATCAATGCTCCATCTGTGCGATTAATAAATGTTTTCTCATCATGTTGCTTATGAACAATGAACAGTTTAAACGTGTTAGGAGTGCAAGTAATGATTATTGTCATTAGTTCATCTGTGGATTATTTTTATGGTTAATCAATTTATTGTTTGGTCCATAAAATGTCATAAAATGGAGAAAAAATACCACTGACAATTTCTCAAAACCTTGTGCCGGGCATATAAGCTATCTTGTTTCGTCATACCAGAAGACCAAAATTTAAAAGTTTAACACAGAAACCTGAGAAACCAGAAAATAAGAATATATGTGCCATTCAAGAAGCAGAAACCAGAAAATGTAAATTTTACTTAGAAAAGTGACTTGTACAATAAAATACATTACAGATCAACTATCTAACAATCAGCTAATGTTTTCATCCTGGCTATCTGTCTTGTTTTCAGTGTATTGAGCCAGTGTGCTTACCTACTATATCCTCATAGGCATTCTCCTCTAAAGTGCTTTTGGAATTGGGTCGACTCCGTTTATCTGTGGTCAGTGCGCCATTCTCTGTGGGTGAGGACGGATATGAAGACGGCAAGCTGGCTGCATCCTCTGACTCACACGACTCTCTAGAAGAAGATAAAGAATTTGAAACAGACCAGGTTAGAGAATAGTTGCTGAGACAAAATTACAAGGAGGAAGAGTCAGTGTCTTACTCAAGGTATTTTAACATATGAAAGAAGGCAGGGAAAAATACAGATTGCATTAAAATATACAGCAGCTGGCCCTACTTCTAAAACACACTATTTGTTATTTGAAAGCACCAAAAGGCTTAACAGGTGGTTAAAATATTCCTGTTGATAAACATGCTTCATTCAAAAACCTTAAATCGGAAGTATTACTGTTCAAATCAAAGTATCATACTCAACAAATGCTCCAATCACAAAAAAATTCCAGGTAAGTTAAAAGTAAACATGCAGATATCTTACTATTTCAGAGTGTTCTCTGCACAGTGTAAAGCACACATCACATGTCAAGGCACTGCAGAGAATGTTAGCTGAGCTACATCAGTGCAGGGATCTACAGTACGGTCAAGTCGCGCCATCGACAGCTTGTGGCTTTTAAGCTTGGTCTGAAATTGCTAGAGCCACAGGAATGTTAAACACAGAGTCCAAGGGATGAATATTTAAGGATTTCATGCCCATTTCACACACAGGGGATGATCTAGAGAGGCCCCACCCTCACACAAAAAAACTGAGGACTTCTGATCATGAGTTTTAAGAGTTATAAGAGTGTACTTTTGAGTGTGTGCAAATTGTTAATTTTTTTATGGACCTGCATGAATTTCTGGAAAGTATCTGGTATTTAAAATATCCTGTCAAAGTATTATTTTTCAGTGGGAACCATCTGATTTAACAATGTTCTCCATTATGAGTCTCAACTAAAAACAAACTCATGATGCACTCTTACACTGTCACCAGACACACTGATGAGTAGCTTGTTAAACTACAAAGACTAAGCAGTTATCCATAATGAACGATCTAAATTTCTCAGAAAGCAGTCAAAAGTTTTAGAAGTGCCCTAAAAAACAATCACCTTAAAGGAGATGGAGCAGGGAAGTAGGTCAAATACGTAATTCAATAGCAATTTGCAATTACAAAGGTCTTTAAAAAATACTGACAAAAGTAGATGTTGGTCTGATTAATTCTGGGGGGTTGTTAAGGTACAAAGTCTAGAAATTCAAAATATTTGTCAAAATTGTGCAGTTAATTCAAAATGGTGGAATGACTAACTTGTTTATGGTATAGTGCCAAGTGGCGTTTTTGGATTTTTTGAGATATGTCTGGCTACTGAATTTCATACATGTAGCTATATTATGCAAGACACATCAAAAAATATGCTTTTATCATATGTGAAGTGTGTGCTGGGTTTCATATATATTCAAGCATCTGTAGCCCCTCAACAATAACTTTCTGTTTGAAGGAGATTTGTCAGGCCATGAGGGCACTTATTTTTCACAACAAAGTCTTATTAAGATCAGAAGTTTCTCATACTGGGTGGTACAATATTGTGCACTTACATCCGTGTGATTACGCACACAAAAGTAGGTAGATGTTTGTTGCCTCACCTGTCCTGGATTCTTATGGGAGTGTTTCCCTCAGTCTTTGCCGTTCGTGTCGTGCTGGGCGCAGGGGTCGAGGGAAGTGGTGGTGGAGACTCAGAGGCTCTGTCAGGAGGTAGTCCATTGGATGACAACGTGCACTTCTGGTCCCGCTTGGCATCATATTCAAAAGTGCGTTTGGGTTTAGGTAAGGGGTTGACTGGTGTGCCAACAGAGGTCTTTTGGCTGGGTGGTTCTGGGCTCTCAGACCTGGTTGAGCTCACACTAAACCTTTGTTTGAGTTTAGAGAGCTTATCAGGCACCAAAGAAGCATCTGGTTCAGTGTTCACAGAGCAAATGCTGCTGCGCTTACTGGTGCATGTGCTGTCCAGGTCATCCCCTATCACAAAGGACTTTTGTCTCATCTTGTCTGGAGCATAGCAGTTGCTCAGGTAACGAGGAGGGGGTGGACTGGGATTCTCCTTCAGGGCTTGCTCAATCTTTTGTATCCTGTTGAGAACTGCTGATGTCTCTTTACGAGTAGACAGGGAACGTACAAACGGTCCTGAGGACTCTGTCTTGCCAATCCTTTTCTGAAAACGACCAAGACCATTTTTGTCCGAAATTCCTTCCTCTTCCTCTGTCTCTGTGTAGGAGCATTCAGAGAAAGCAGTGCTCATTCTGCGAACTGCCTTAAAGTCAAAAGTCTTCTCACTACAGGGAGACGAGAGCAGGCTCGGGCATCCCTCACTACCCCCTACACGATCCCCTCCTCTTTTGTCCAGACACAAGCTCATCCTAGGCAGAGACAGCCTTCTGCACTCCCATTCTGAGATTTTTTTGCGGATTGCAGTGGGGGGGACACCTGCTGCTGAAGAGGTGAGAGAGAGGGCACGTTTGTGGCCTTGGTAAGAGGAAGGTCCCAGTGATAGCGTGCTCCAGCTCAGGGGCCTACCATTAAGTCCAGCTCCTGCAGAGAGATCCCCTTGTTTCTCGTTCTGCTCCTGGGCACCCTGACTTTCCTGACAGGGCTTGGTTTGAACTGGAGGCTTATATATGGAGAGCCTATTGTCCAGGCAACTGATGCTCTTTGACTTGGTTAGACGTCCTTGGGAGTCAGGGTCGCCTGTGAGAGATGTACCACTGCACAAGCTAGCTGTGTTGCTGTTCCATCCAGAACGTAGCAGAAACCTGCCGTCAGTCCTGACGTACCTGCTCTGTTTGCCAGAGTTCTCACTGTCGCTGAAGAGCAGCTGCTGGCTCTGCCCCTGGCTGGCAGAGAGAGCAGGACACGGTGATGAAGAGTGGCACCTGAACAAGACAGGGAAAGGTGTGAGCAAAATTAAACCTTCAAAAATATTTCAGCCTAAAAGATATTACTAAACCAAAGTTATAAAAGGTGCCAACAAATCCACTCAATCCTGCAGCAGAGGCTGAATGTGGAACAGATGGGAGAAAACTGTAAAGAATCAGCTGAAAGTTTTGAATTCATTTCCTAGATCAAAGACAGAATGAAAACCTGAGCCACGTATTTAGAATAACCACAGGAAAGTATTCTGTCTTTGGCAGCACGAGATTCCAAGAAGTGCCAAAGGAAATACAGACTACATTAAAATGCCACTGTGGATTTTTCCACATAATCAAAACAACTTGAGAAGAATCACTGTGGACCTCACACAGAAAGCAGTATGCCAAGTGAGATTTATTACATCGCTCTTACCTGTGAAAGTCTCACTGCTCCTCTCTGGTACTCAAAGCCTTTTCTGATCCCTGTAGCTAATTGGTACTAGGTTTTGCAGTAGTTCTACACTCACTGTTGACTCTGCCACCGCTTACCATACAGACACACACACATACACTTTTTCTCACGGTGCTCACTTCCTTTAAGATTTCCACAGCAAGGCAAATTTTCCAGTTAAATCCAGGACAACCTACCACTCAAAATGTAACAGGAGCCATGTCATGAGTTAGAAGGTGACTAACTCTTGTGAAAGTGAAGCACTGGGAGATCTGATGTCATAGCTATGGTAAGAATAACAAGCGTTATGGGAGGAGGAAGCTGAGGGCTGTGGATTGTGATCCAACAATGCAGGTTGGGACAGATCAGGCTTCACACCTATCTGCCCATCCCTGGTTTCACCTCTCCTACTCCAGGGTGGAAAGATTTATACAAAAGAAAGGAGCCTGCAATCTGCAGCCATGACGGATATAACTTATCTTACTTCCTTTAAAAGTATCCAGCATAAGAATTTGAGACAAAACCTATTAAGGGTTGCTCTGGAGTACACTGAAGAGATGCTCAATCATACTTAGAACACTGAGATTAATTGGATGGATATATCAGCAGACACAAAGCAATTATGAAAAATGTGACTAAATTCTTACAATGCTGCTATGGTTGTCTGCTTCTTGTCAATTTGTGCCAACAGTCATTCTCATGTTTAAATGTATATAAGTACAATCAGTTCCTAATTTAGGTTCTATATTGTTGTAATAATGCAAACAAGGTGAGATTAATGGATATGAATGGATTACAAATGCTGTAATGTTAAAAATTATTTTTTAACTTTCCTTGACCAGTCCTTGAATAATAATTTACCTTTAATTTCACTGTCTGTACTAAGAATAGATAAGAATACTGAGGGGAATATAGTTTTAGTGTTTATCAAAAGCTCAATATAACAGGTCTATAACATGACAAAAGGTGTATTTTTACATTGTAACTTCCTGAGTTTGTTCAAACAACTCTGACATTGGCATTCACACATGAAAGTGGGCAATAAAGTGCAGGTAAAAAACCAAACAGTGCACTTTGATATACTTTCAGGTAAAAAAAATGTTTTAATACCTTCCTCCCCCTCATATTGACACTGTAGAAACTAAGCACTTAAACCATTTCAAATATTCAGAATCACTATGTATTAAAAATACACACACAACACAATTTAAAAGGAAGCATATTTAAAACTGATTTTCAAACCATTTATGGACCATTCATGGATTCAGAAGATACTTTTATGAAGACAGGAAGCAAAGCGCATTTATTTATTGTGAAATACTGGATCATTTGAATGCAACCCAACACAAAAACCCCAGAAGCTTGTGTTTTGTAAAAGGGGGTAGCACTGTATTTCATAAGCTTATCATATCTGTTTTAATATAAAATTTTAATCTGAATGCAAATTCTTAAACTGCAAATTGCCACATTCAGATAAACGCAGGGCAACAAAAAGTCAGTTTCCCTCTGAAAAGTAGCATCAATATTAATACTCAAATAAAGTACACTACTTTGTTAGCTTCAACCACTGCGTATTTAAACTCAAGGAAACGTGAAACAGACCCCTTTGGTCTAATGAATAAACTCATTTTGGAGCACAATGATGTTAATCAGCAGTGAATGTGTACTATGGTGCTTCAGTGGGGAGTTGTTGAATAGAATTTGTCTGGCAAATTAAAATCCTACTGCTTTCCTGGCAAGACTCTGATCTAAAATTCTGCCAACGAGTTTGACAACTACAGAAAGCCAAAAGAGGGAACAGTGTCTCTGCAGTTAAACATCAAGAGGAATGTTTTAGTAGCAACCAGAACAAACACTCAGCAATGCAATTCTAATACCACTAGCAGTGCAGTTTATTGAGTTAATCATGACAGCATTAATTTTCTCTCTGGGGTTTTATTTTGGGAAGGATTAGCGCTGTGTTTCCATGCCTAACTATGATTCCACAATGTGACGGTAAACAAGCAATAACAAGATGATCTGGAAGAAAATATTTACACTAGCTTCATGTTGTGCTTTCAGAACATTATGACAAGAGTGCAGCAATGCTTCAAAAATCTTTAACTGACGTTAAACTGCATTATTATAGACTTGAAGACTATGCTGTCTTATACACTTACAACTCATGACCTGGGTTTTTATAATCTTGTCTTCATGTTGCAGTTAATTTATTAAAGGGTCACTGGCTTCAGAACTGAGGTGTTTTTGTGTTTGTGATTGGTACCCACCTTTAATTTTAAGTGTGGCTACCCCATATCTCTAAGATACTGTCAGAAACAGAAGGATCTGCAGGAGCAAAGTCTCTGCACCATTTTTTTGGTTATGGGATTTTTTTGTTTAGTTGCTTTGGTTTCCATACCATTCTGTTAAGGCCACACTGTTCTTAAATGCACGTAAAATAATAAGACTATCTAAAAAGTATTAGAAAACTGAATGAAATGTAGTCTTTCCTTGAAGATGTCTAAATTAGATATGCATACAAAAGTGCTGATTTTTATCTATTCTCTCTGATTTTTGTCTATTCAGGACTTGGGAACTTTTAGGGGTTTCTAGTGGTCTTGTAAAAAAAGCACAGTTTAGTCAGCTTCAGATGGGCCAGCCACACATACACAACTGTGCAAAGAGCAGAATGCCAGTCACAACCTGGCCTCTGGCTCTCACTAAGGCTTCCAGGGCATACCAACCACAAACCACTTCCCGTTACTGACCATGATGAAGAGAGAAGACTGCTCACCGAACTTTACCAAGTCTTAATTACTAGTATGTAATACATAAATGTGAATGTTTATCACTGAAGACAGTATATAGCACTAAAGAGAGTGGCATGAGCTCTCTGTCCATTTAAATACAAGACAGCGGCACTGACAAAAAGACAGGAGGCAGAGCTGGAGGTGGCAGAATTGAAGATGCTGAGATTTTCTCTAGGAGTGACCATCATGGACAAAATTAGAAATTAGTACATCAAGGGACAGTCCAGGTTGAGCTGTTTGAAGACAAAGTCAGAGAGGCAAGGCTGAGATGGTTTGGACAAGTGCAGAGGAGGGAAAGTGCCTATATTGGACAAAGGATGTTAAAGATAGAGTTGCCAGGCAGGAGGAGAAGAGGAAGACCACAGAGAAGGTTCATGGTTATAGGAGGAAATGCAGAGGGTTGGTGTGAGGGAAGAGTTGAGGTGGGGGCAGATGATCCGCTGTTTCAGCACTTAACGGGAACAGCCGAAAGAAGAAGAAGATCAGAAGAGGTGATTTCAACATTCATGTAGATGTTGAAAATGACAGCCTGAACACTGCATTTCATTCATTATTAGACTCACTTGGCTTCTCACAAAATGTGAATGAACCAACTCATTGTTTCAATCACACCCTTGATCTTCTCCTGACATATGGCATAGAAACTGAACGTTTAATAGTATTTCCTGAAAATCCCCTTCTGTCTGACCATTTCTTAATAACATTTGAGTTTACAATAATGAACTACACAGCGGGGGAAAAATTTCACTATAGCAGATGTTTATCTGACAGTGCTGTAACTAAATTTAAAGAAATGATTCTACCTTCGCCATTATTTACTTCAATGCCATGTGCCAACACAATGCAGGACAGCTACCTAAACTTTACTTGCGCTGAGATTGACCGTCTTGTTAACAGTCTTACAACCTCACTACGTACAACTCTGGATACTGTGGCTCCTCTGAGAAAGAAAGTAACGAATCAGAGAGGTTTGACTCCCTGGTTTAATTCTCAAACACGTGTCTTAAAACAGGTAACACGTAAACTGTAGAGGAA